>JAODAL010011807.1:0-98224 GCA_025379985.1 Phyllomedusa bahiana | reverse complement strand
ACCCAAAAAATTACACCATAATTTTTTAAAAAATCCTGCAGTGCCCGCAAAGTTCTCCTGCTCAAGAAGGCACATGTGCAGGCCGTCTGAAGTTTTCCATTGAACACCTGGATGATTCTGTGACTGATTGGGAGAAGGTGCTGAGGTCAGATGAGACAAAAATTTAGATCTTTGGCATTAACTCAAATCACCATATTTGGAGAAGAGAAATGCTGCTTATAATCCAAAAAACATCATCCCCACTGTCAAGCATGGAGGTGGAAACATTATATTTTGGGGTGTTTCTCTGCTAAGGTCACAGCTATGTACCATAAAGTGACAACCTCCTTCCCTCCGCCAGGACATTAAAAATGGGTCGTGTCTGGGTCTTCCAGCAAGACAAGGAGTGACTCAAAGAGTAGCACATTAAGGTCAAGTAGTGGCCTAGCCAGTCTCCAGACTTTAATCCCATAGAAAACCTATGGAGGGAGTTGAAGTGACAGCCTCAAAATTTTAATGATTTAGAGATGATCTGCAAAGAGGAGTGGACCAAAATTCCTCCTGACATGTGCACAAACCTCATCATCAACTACAAAAAATGCCTGACTGCTGTGCTTGCCAACAAGGGTTTTGCCACCAAGTATTAAGTCTTGTTTTCCAGAGGGATTAAATACTTATTTCTCACTTCAAAATGCAAATAAATCCATATAATTTATACAACGGGATTTTCTGGATTTTATTTTGGATATTCTATCTCTCAATGTTAAAATAAACCTACCCTTAAAATTATGGACTTTGTCCATGGGCAAACTTACACAATCAGCAAGGGATCAAATAATTATTTCCTTTTACTGTATGAACCTGTTCTTCTGCAGTTCATACATTTGGCGCATCGTAGATGTAATCCTGACGTGTAGTCTATCTGTGCCGCATAGTAAAACAGTAGAAAAGACTCTACAGAATTCCTGACAGCTAGGGCCATGCTTACTGATGTTAATTATAAAACTATATTAAACAAAATAATTTCTACAAAATATAAAATGTATTTACAATTAAATATCAAATTAATATTAAATTATATATTAATAATAAATTAATAATAATTTAAATAATATAACATTTGATAACCTATACAGCATCTACCACAAATCTCATTATTATGGTATAATCAGTGATTGCAAATACATCAGAGCAGGCTAGAAATAAAAGAAAAGCCATTAAAATAGAATGTCAGTGAATAGAAACTATGGTAGTGATCTTGCTTGGTGCACCACAGGTTTCAACAAAACCTGTGGTGTGCCAGCTCTTACCATATGTATAATAAAGCAAAATTAAATTTCCACACTGATCACCATCTGATTAAAATCCATGTCATTAATGTAGTGAAAATGAAAAAAATAAAAAAATCAGAGCAAAATTTTATTATTCACATAACTATTTTTTCATTAGAAAATCAACTCAACGAATTGTACTAGTCCCTATAGAGAAGAGGAGTAACAGTAAGAATACAAATGTTACAGTTTTTAACTATGATTGACAGTAGTCGCTACTTATCTCTTACAACATTCTAACCACAAATTCAGACTGACACAGGAAGACTATTGTGACATATTAAAAAGAGAAACATTTAAGAGTATGATTAACATTTACGAGCTTCTCTTCTTCTCTATAGAGTTTAAAGCAGTTCATTGAGTTGGTTTTTCAATGTAAAATGTATTATGTTAATAATACAATTTTGTTCTGATTTTAATATTTTTTCTTGTTTTACAATTAAAATCTTACACAAAACTTTTTTTTATACTTTTATAAAGTATGTTACTTTTCATTCATCAAAATGTAGGTCAGTCTTTATTCACCATGCAAGATCACTACCATAGTTTCTAACATCACTGGCATGCTATTCTAACACCTTGTCTTTTATTTCTAGCCTGCTGTGATGTGTTTGTAATCATTGATAATAATACGCTAACATCGTACGTACCTGATTGAGAACTGGATTCAAGGTAGATGCTGCATTGGTTTAATTAATTTATATTATTTAATTTAATATTAATTTTACATAATATAATTTAATTTAAATTATATAGGAGAAATGGTTTTATTTTTGGGATATTATGTAATTTAATATCAATTTTACATGATATAATTTCATATTTCTTTTATATTATTTAATTTTATATAGTGTGATTATTATAAATTAGTTTGTATTATTTTAGTGTTATAAACTGAGAAATAATTGATTTTTTTTTTTTGCTCTAATGGCAAATCTAATTCCGCTATGACATCTTTGGGCTGAGTCAGACCACTTTTAACTTGGTCTGGCTGTTCTGACAGTTATGTGTCTTCTTTTGACGCCTCACATAAATATGTCTAATCCTGCAAATCTGGTGTGACACGCCCCAAGAACCCCCCTATACCTTTGTCTGGGCAGGTGTTTGGAGTGTGACTGTTTATACATCTATACAACAAGACTACATCAGGGACTAAAAGGGGATATGGATATAGGGTCACTTAGCCACATGTCTAACATTTTCATGTACAGTAGCTGTAGGGTGGGTCCCTAAGATCAACTCCATAGTGGGTCCCAGGTTCCACCAGTCTGACACTGCTCAAAGTCTGAATCAGCATCGTTCTCTATCTTTGACCCATGGACTGCAACATCTTCATTGGCTGCCTCCTCTAGGCTACATGTCTCTGGTGGCTTTGGTAACAGAAGAGTGTCATCATGTGACATTGGTCTTATAACTGAGGTCTCATTGGGATATTCAATTGATTTCTTATTCTTAGCAGAGAAACCAGAGTCATTGGTTAGACAGAAGTAACAGTCAGTCACATGATCCTTCTGTTCCTGCCATATTAATGGGACAGCAAAGAGCACTGACTTCTAAGAACCTCTCAGCCAACCTCTAAGATCAACAGCATATCTTGCACAACAGATGTAAAGAGCCCAGGATTTGTCTTGTATACAAAGTACAGCTCCTAGTTTTCATGATGAGAGAAGTCATGGTGAGTCTTTGAGACTTAAGCGTGTACTCTCCACAAATGTAACAGAAGGTATCACGACATTGACGAGACATTTTAGCTGTATGAAATAGTACTGTAGTAGTTTATAGCTGCTTAGATTTTAAATAGGTTGCAGAATCATTACAAGCAGATTTTACAGCCTCCGTAGGCAGCATCCATATATGTCCATATAAGTGTGCCTAATCTGTAACAATGACAATGAAGTTTTGCAACTACAATGAAATACAAGGAATTCATGTCTTTGCTTGCCTATAGATTACATAACAGCACATATATTGTGGATAGTACATGTAATGCCTGAAAACACATATAAAAAAATGTTCAAACAGAAGATTTCAGAAAAACGGTACGTAACAAGAACATTGTCAAGGTGATTTTCATGATCAGCAGCTCAAATTACATAAAATATACCCATAAATGTTCAGGAAGCAAAATCTTGTCCAGTGTATCATAAAAATGATATCTCTGATGGCAGCTTTACCAGACTAATATTTGAGCAGTATATCTGTACCACAGGACAGGGCAAGAATAGTCCTTTTCAAAGCAATTTAACAGATCCCATTGACTTATAGTAGGGTTCATCAGTGATCTATTAAGGACTCTCTCATTTTGGTGTAAATATTGATACTGTAATTCGTAAAATGAATTATTCTACTGAGGTAAGTTTTATGGTTTTGTAGTCTCTGGTTAAACTAGAGGTTTATTGAGAGATTTTGGGGAAAGGCCTCATCGGGAAAAATTTTGGAATTTGTTAAAAAAGCATGATTTCCTTTTGATTTGGGATTAGTTTATTTTGGGGGGGTGTTGCAAGAAACAAAGCTTATTTTTTTTATTTGTACAAAACAATACTCACATGCAAAGCATATTCACTCTTGAAGGACATAGTCCCCATTAGGAAAGAAAATCTATTTTATGTTAACACTTTAATAAAATTACAGTAAATCTTTATTGGAATCTTCTACAATGGTTCAATGGGAAGACAAATATCTCTTTGCTGTGTAACATTTGTAATATTTCCCCCCTTTTCATGGCCCAGCATTAAGGAAAGCATAACGTTTACATTACCTACCTTACCTTCTGTGCACTTTATTTCCATTATGTATTTTAACATTGTTCCATATTTTCTGCTTCCTCTCAAAGCAATAAATAAATAAAATAAAACATATAAAGTCATCAAAAGTTCACGTTTATAAAATTTAATGCTCAACCTCTTTTTATTGTGAATACTTATCTCTTTTTGTTCGTCAGCATTCAAAATATAAACGGGAAATACATACATTGGCCTAAAACATATATATATCTGCAGTGTTCTCTACAGACAATTGTGTCAACATTTTCCATTTTAAAATTAAAGGGGCATGGGGAAATTCCAGTATACCCATTTTTAATTAAGGGGGGCATGTTTTTCTAAAAGAAAGTACAGTTTTTTGATCTCAACCTTATAAAGCATAATTTTGAACTTTATAGAAAGGCAAGCCATGAATTCTTACTCTTTACATGACTATGCATTTTCATATTAATCTTTTTAATGCTGTATGATTAAAGTATACTACAATTTTTAATGTTCATTTCAGTAACAGCATTATTTTGTTTTTTCTTTTAAATTTTTTAACATTTAATGTTTTAGTTTATTTTAGTTTTAATAATTTTTAAAAGTATAGTCTAATATTGTGCATACTGTTTTTATGGGTGTGTTCCATTTTTTTGCTGCAAAAAATAGAAATAAAAATTTAAAACTACAAGTAAACATTTTAAGAAATGCAATGCCTGACAATACCCTTTCGGGTGCTATTCGACCCCCGATTTATCTTACGTTAATATTTGAAAAACCCCCTTACAATTTCACACAATTTTCTTCACAGCAGTGTATATATTAATGCTGGGTACCAATAGGCTTCTATAATTGGACCTGTAGTAAAGTACAAACCAATTAATCCAACCCTTCTTTCTTGTTTCACTGATATAAAATGACAGCGTTAAAGGGAATTTGAAAAGGTGAAAGCAACCCTTAGTTAATGTATTGCTGTTCTTTCCTTATTTAAAATTCAGCAAGTGGCACAGAGACATGGTGTGTCAAGTACAAAGTAATCTGTATCATCTGCTTGAGAAGGTAAATTTTTATTCGGCATTAATATACTGCTCGGTATATCACTTGTACCAGAATTCAGCCTGCCTGACTACCTAAAGCCACCTTTAACTCATTACAATTAACAGTGGTACGTTCTGAGTTTAGGTAATGCATTCATCTAGATGAAAAAATATGTTCGGCCATTCCATGACTCCAATAAAACACAGCCCAAATTTAAATCAATAATTTTATGTGAAACGGCTGTAGAAATGAATGAATTCATTTCGTGTAAATATATGTTTTTCACCCCAAAATACATTAATACGGGCAGTAAATTACTGAAGCGATATTGAACAAAATGTATATAAACAGCTGTAACAAAATTTCCTAATGAATATAAGAAATTAGTGAATTAAAATGAAACGATTGGGGATGTGAATGTGGGAAAAACTTAAAAAAATTGTCTTTTGAAAAAAAAAGGAACCAATGGATATTACGCTGGGGTATTTTTATTTATATAAGATGAATTCTCTAATTGTGCAAAACATTGTTGCAAACAGTAACGTTTTTATTGCAAATGTGTCTATTTTATGATGAGGCTCGACCGGCTTGCACTGCCCCCGAGCGAGTTGAGCTCCAAAAAGGACCACAGAGGGGTTTCCCCAGGAGTGTCCAGCTCCCTGCTACTGCACACAGTTCTGTCTTTGGGAATTATTATATTTCATGTTTTTTGTCCTGTTTACTGTTAAATATGGCAAAAATAGTTTCAAAATTAGCGACAAAAAGGACATATGTTGCAGGACTGCTAAAAAGGGTCTGCACAGTAAGTATTGTTCAGTCTCCAACAATAGGGGAAACATCAACTGGATAACCAAAATCAGGTATAGGTTTTATCTTGCTTACTTTTTTTTCTATTGTCAGTTGCTTATAACATAATACCGATGTGGTTATAAATGGGCTTAAAACACATGACAGTGCAACACAATGAAAACTGGTGTGTTGGACTAACCCAAAATGTCCAGGAATCTCTTGTAAAGGTCTTATTTTTTCAGCTCTTCTTAGACCCATAAAGTATCTATAATGCAGGGAAACATAAATATTGTGACTCCATCATAATTGGCCACTTATGAAGATTTCTCCATTACATTACTTGGTTAGCCCAAACATAGATCCTAAGAAGAAATCTTTCCTTACCCTTTACATCTCCAATTTTCTGTCTCAGTCTTTTCACCCAATATTCTCTGTGTGATGAGTGTGGTAGGGGGGTGTATAGATATGTCTATGGTTGCAGATGTAGACTCTAGGGCCCAACTTCTCCGGCAGCTGTAACTGTCCAGGATTGTACATTATATAGCATTTATCATTTCTGTTTTTCAAAAAGGTTCTTCCATTCATGTTCCCTTTTTCACTTGAAGTTAATCAAACCTGCTGGTTGTTGCGTTGCTGCTGAAGGTCCTTGTGCATTCAAATTGTTCTCATCCTCTCTTTCAGATGAATACCTTTTTCCACATAGTACAGTCTACCTTTGACAATAGTGGTGCAAGCCACAATGCATTTTTGACACAACCCTCCTTCCTCCCCTTGTAACTGCAGACCTATATGAACTTTGGCTGTCTAATCTCCTATTCTGTATTACGAAAAAAGCTGTATCTAACAGGCTATGATGTCTTGGATGGTTTCCCGGTTGGCAAATGCAGCAGTGGTGCACTGTTGCAAACACTAATCTCAGGCTATTCTTCAGACTATTTTGAACAAATTCATCCTGCAACTACAAAAGATGCAATCTTAAAAACCTTAACGTTCCCAGTCCAGTTTTTCCCTAAGTTACAAGGCCTCATTGTAGTTAAAAATTTCCAAACAAAGTTTCAACATGCAATGATCATTCCTGAGCGATTGTATCTTAAAACCAGTCTCAACAACATGAACATTTTACTAGTAAAACATCTGTATTAGTGAAATGCATGCAGTGATTAGCGGTCTTGTAGCACTCTTTACAATTTAGTTCGATACCACTATGTTCTTACTACTCATATCATGTGCCAGGATGAGCTGCTCCTTTCGGAACATATTGAAGGTTACACTTTTTTTTCTCTTTTTTGTACATTGTACATGACCCAAAGAAGCTCCTGTCCTTAATGTAGAAAGTAATTTCCAGGTAACAGAAGCTCTTTCTGACTCTATTAAGTATTTGTTTTAAACATATTTTTTATCGCTTATTTTTCCCCTGAACTTAATTTTTCAGATTTTGAGGCTTTGGAACCAATTACCAGTTTTCCATACAGTTATGGTCTTAACATAAAATGTTGTCCCCTTAACAATTTATTTTAAATGTTGAGGGACTAATGTATTTAGTTAGTAATAACTCACTGTCACAACACATGTCCAATATTCCCTTTACCATTTTATGTGCAAGTAGCGTCTTGCTAACATCTTCCCCAGTGGTTGTACTGCCACCAATTTTAGTTTTTGGGCATTTATAGTGTCAATGCATGTCTCTTTCTACTTTTCTTACGAGTGTATACACACCAAGGTATATTTAAAAGAACCCCCTGTTCTACTGAGCCTGAGCCACAGGTTACTTTAAGTGTGATAACAGTAATGATCTACAGCTTGTTTTATTACACTTTCTGCCTGATATTTTTGTACTGCTTTTTATATTATGACTTTTTAAACCATTTGAGATTGCACTAAGGGTAGTAACCTGGAGTTTTTTGCAATGGGTAAAAAGGGAAAGAACAGAGGTCTCCTTAGATTCCTTGCTCTTTGGCAAGCTCCTTGACATAGTAAGTCAAACTATAGGAATACAGCAGTTTTACCATTGCCAAAAGGGAGCCTTTTATGCTCATTTTAGGGAAAAGACGAAAAAACTTTTGTCAAAGAAAAGAAAAATTAACAGACTAAAACATATAGGTTGGGAGCTAGCTAAGTAATAGTAGCCCCAAAATGACATGTATCCTTTTAAAAAGTGTTGACCAAAGGAGTTATAAAACCCTAAACTTTATGGAGGGCTAATGACTGGATGACCTAATGTATAAAATATGTTCAAAAGTAAAAGTACAGAAAAAATGGGGTTCCCAAAAATTTTTAGGCCCTTATAAAAATAGACTTTATTTGAGAAGCTAGCCCGTTTGGTAATGTATGAACATCCCCCAAACAAAATTTGGTGCATTAAAATTTCCCAACCAGTACTTTTTTAAAGCAGCATGCAAGGCGAACACATACCCCGGTTTTTGAAAACCCACATACAACAGCTTCATACATACTGACACATCCTACACATCGAGTTAGAACCGGCGTATCGGCACCAAGTTTCATACATGTTGCAAAAAGTGTTCAAACTACTAAAGCATCAAGGTTGTGACAAGGCATTGAAGAGTTATAGTAAAAAAAAAATGCACTGTGTTAAAGACTAAAGCAGCAAAACAAAACGATAAGATCAATAATAAATTATAAGAAAACAAAAACTGACGTTTTTTACCGTATGAAAAATAATTTGTGTGTAATGTTGGGGAGGATAAGGTAAAAGCCAATCTATAAAATGTATTCTTAAATCTTTATACACAGAAAGATCAAATAAGAGATGCCACAGCTATGTAGAACGTCAATTCTCCATTAAAAGTCACCCGCTCAAACCGAGCCAAAAGTTCAGTACTCTCTTTAAAACAAATAATTATTGGGTCCGAATAGTATACACCTCTTAGTTTTTAAGGGATTAAGTGCAGTAATAAACAGCCCAGTTGAATAATACTTTTTAAGGTTTTCTGAGATATCCTGGATTATCTCAATATAAATAACCTTGCAACACAGAATCAGCACAGTCTTAAATTTGGGGCCATTCAAGTTTTTTTTAGCTTTTAAATAAAAAATATGCAAGAAATGATGGTCCAAAAAATTTACTAAACCTAAAAATTGTTCACACAGTGTAAAATATCATAACTATTGGAACTATTAAATTTAAGTCCTAACAGTTGATATTACAAGATAGATCTGGAATCACTTCAATGTATCTAGGCTGCTTGCATAGTAAAGTGAATATCATGACTGAAGTTATGAGTAACTTCACACACAGTTTTTTTGTTTGCTTTTATCTGCCATTTTTAACTAGGATTTTTGGGGAACATTTTTTTCACCAGCTTTTTTTCACATGCTTTTTCCTTTCCCAAACTAGTTTTGGGGGAAAAATGAAAAAAAAAAAAACCAAAAAAAAAATGTGTGAAGAGTTTAATACATCACTGCTGGCTTTTAGCTAAAATCTAGCCTTTTTAAAAATCTCTTATTGGAACCAAAAAACACAAAAACTTTTCTTTGTGGGTTTTATTTTTTTTAAGGGGCCAAATCAGGTTTTTAAAATGGCCAAAAAAGGGGACGGGATTATTCCCGCTAACTACATAAAATATAATATAATAATTAATAATAATATATATATATATATATATATAAATATATATATATATAAATTAAAAATTTATATAAATATAATATATATATATAATATATATAATAGGAAAAATAATAATAGATAGATATTTTTATATATAATATAGATATATATAAATTTGATTTTTTCTATTTTTAAAAAAGGGTCAAATTTTCCCAAAAACCCTTTTAATAAAAAATACAGTTTTTTTCAATAAAATATATAAAATAAAATATAGTGCAATATATAAAAAACAAAATCAGTAAAAAAACCTTGATGAAATTTTTTTACTTGATTAGAAATTTTTTTAAGGCCTTTTCCTTTATATCTGGTTTTCTTTTTTTGAATGTTTACGAAGGAGAAAAAGATCCCATATCACATTTTGTCCAGTAATATCATAGTAAAGCCAGCAACAGTGATAAGGCCATAATTACTACAATTACAGTTACTACCATAAAATTATTAGATTGACTTTATTGGAAAACTACAAAAGCAGATAAGAATCCCGCTAAAGGTTACCATACAAACACTGTTCTAAATTATTCATCACAAATCTAATTATTCCCTTTCGCCTTTTTGTGACACACATATTTAAAAAAAGGGAAAATGAGCTAAAATTTTTGCTTTTTAAATTTTTTACCCTTTTGGTTTCCCCCGCTTATAAAAGGAAAGATGCAGAGACCAGCAATGAACAGAAAAAAAACGTTGGAAACTTGTAAAACAGATTTGAAACTAAGGAAAGTGGAACCCAAAACAATAGAGAATTAAACTTCACATGCTTTTTAAAATTTTTTTTTTCATAGTCTTCATTTTCCCTCCCAGCACAAAAACTTTCAACGTGCTGTAAAAAATTTTTTTTTTGTATTCCAGAAACCTAATCAGTTTCATTTCATAATGATTCACAGCAGCCCTTGCCAGGGCCCTGGTGTCAAAAAATCAATAAAACCAAACTCTTTTCCTGATGGCGGCTACAAGGGATCTTTTTGTGGGGGAATTTAAAATTTTTTTCTAGGCTCCCCACTACAAGCAGCGGGAAAAGGACACAAAGCTCTCAGCTGAGATTTTTTCGCCAAAAATTTGTTTTTATGCTTCAGTTTTTTCCCTCTTCCCCTCCTCCTCTTCATAATAAAAGCTCTTCCAATATTTTTGGGCCCCAGCATTTTTGCATCGACTTACTGTATGGGCAGGGGGACCAGTTTTTACCACAGCCCTTTCCACTGTTTGGGACGGGGCTTTATTAGACAGAAGATTTTGCCCAATGAGTTTTTAAATTAAATTGTTTTATTATCTTATGAAATTTTAAAAAACATTTTTTCTTTAGACAAGTAATTAGCACAGAAGGTTTCCCTCTGAAAACTCTATAGGTAGTAAAACTAAAAGTAATAATGAGATAAAAATCATAACTAACATATAATGTATATTGTAATAATTTGCAGAATTCTGTAACTGAGCATTGAGCTGTAAACACTAGCTGAATCCTAAACCATATGTGAGGATATCTAAATGTAAGTCATTTTGCCAGAAATTAGATGTCTATTGTTTATGTTATCCTTTTGGTAAAGGATAGCAAATATAATGCTTTTTTTAAAAACCCAAAACTCAGGAGGACAAATTTTAGAAAAATTTTTATTTTAAAACCCCCCAAAAATGATTTTGGTTGTTTATCAAAACAATAACCAAAACATCTTTAAAGTTATGGATACAAATTTTTCTGGACCCAGAATTATTCTGATTGATTCTTTGGATTTGGGGAAAGGGAAAATTTTTCTCTTTTATTTTTTAAATTTGGCTTCTAACGGGATGGGGGTTTTAAAGGATTTTTCCTATCCGGGGAAAAAACACTGATGATTTTTCTACCCCTTAAAGAACCTATGTCCCTTTTTTTTTCAGCCAAAGAAAATATGTACCATTAGTCCCTGTCCTTAGTAGTCAATCTCAAACACACACTTGTGCCAATTTTATAGAAAATCAAATACCCTGTATGATTTAGATTTTGGGAGTAAAGTAGGATAACTCTAAAAAATCTCATTCAAGTTGGGGGAGACCATGCAAACTTCATGCAGATTTTGCTACTTGTCAAGTTGGAAACCAGAAACCTCAGAGCTGCAGAACAACATAGTTAACTATTCAGTTATAGTGCACTTACAAACCAACGTTATTACGCCCATTAACACTCAATCCAAATAAACCCATCGGTGAAACTTTTGGGGGGGTTGGGTGGGGACTGGTCCTCCTACTTTTTTATGGGTGAGGGATGGTTCCCCCCCCCCCCACTTTTTAGCCACTTCAATAAAAAATAATCCATATGAATGTATGATAATACGGTAAGTGGGGAGAGCAGAGCACAGAGAAGGAAGATGTTAAAGCTTTGCCTCCTATATTTCTGTGTATCTTGGGGGGACAGAGTGGGTAGCAGCCTCAAGTGTCAGTGCAGAGTGATAGCAGTGCTGATTGGTAGAGCAAGAGTCAGCAGGGGCTGCTTCACTAATCAGAATGCTGCTCACAGTCCAGCACAATCTGTATGTTGGGCTGTATCTTTCCCTCCCATTGTATACCACTTCCCCTGTGCTCAGCCCTCATCAGATAAGAAGGGAGCTCTTGCCGAATGCCAACTGCACCAGACTACAGGAGACAGGTAAGGAGGGGACAAGGGTGGTAAGCATTCTGTGTGCATGTGAGTAGAGTATTTAATGTATATGTGAGATGTGTATATACTGTATGTACAGCCATGTCACTTCTTTTCTGCACTTACACACCGGGGAAAATGAAAGTGAATGGGGCCAGTCCCACAGCATTTTAGAAGTACAGACTGGCAAGCGGGTACTTCTAAAATACTCGGCATATAGCAGAATGCACAGTACACCCCGCTATACACCTTGTGAACACACCTTAAGGGTACATTCATGCAGAAGATATGAATACTGATTCTGGGACGGATTCAGTGCTGGATCTGTCTCAGAACCAGCGTTCAATCTGGCAGGAAACTGATTTACATTATACCCTATGTAAAATCAGTGTTGTTGATTAGCTTACACTGATTTTACATGAGTATTTTCGGCGCATACTGTCAGCGCCTATACAGAATTCTACGAGGTGTTTTATGCACTATTAGCACTAAAGGATAGGAGGCAGACATCTGCCTCAGGTAGTCTGGGTCATTTGCTCGTCAGAATTCTGCGTTTGCAAGCACTGAATTTCCAACAAGCAAATGACACTGTCAGTAGTGAAAAACCGTCATGTGAGCTCACCATAAGTGTGTAGTGTGTCTATGTTCAATATATGTATATACACGTACAATTTCTGGGGTAACTTGTCTAGTGTCGTTAGTCTCTGGGATACAGTGTATAATGTAATAATCTCTGGGGTATGGTGTAATATAATCTCTGTTGTACAGTGTGTAATGTAATCTCTGGGGTACAGTGGGCAGTGTAGCAATCTCTAGGGTACAGTGAGTAATGTAATATCTGGTGTATGGTGTGTAATGTAGTAATCTCTGGGGTAAGGTGTGTAATGTAGTAATCTCTGAGGTACAGTGTGTAATGTAATCTATTGTGTATGGTGTGTAATGTAATCTCTGGGGTACAGTGTGTAATGTAATCTCTCATGTATGGTGTGTAATGTAATCTCTGGGGTACAATGTGTAATGTAATCTCTGGGGTATATTGTAATATAATATCTGGGGAACAGTGAGTAATGTAATGCAATCTCTGGGGTACAGGTGTAATGTAGTAATCTCTGGGGAACGGTGTGTAATGTAATCTCTGGGGTACAGTGTGTAATGTAATCTCTGGGGTATGGTGTGATGTAATCTCTGGAGTACAGTGGGTAATGTAATTCATTTCTCTGGTTCAGTGTGTAATATAATACATTTTTGGGGTATAATGAATTATATTATTTCTTGAGTACAATGTGCAATTCATTTCTAAGGTAATTTAATGTAATTTTTATGTCTACCATTTGTAATATAATTCATTTCTCAGGTGCAGTGAGTTATGTCATTTCTGGTGAATGGTATGCAATAAAATACATTTTGGAGTATAGTATGTGACATAAGTGATTCCATTCTGTTGTGTGCATAACAAATGTAATTGAGTAGTGATGGGGGATTGGAGGGTTTAAGTGATATTTGCTGCATTGGAAAACATTTTTTATTTCTATCTAGAGGGGAGAATATTGTAGATGGGCTGGTTTAGGTTCATTGCCAGGGCTGCTTTTTAGTCCCAGTCTGGCTCTAAACTTCAGTAATTAGAGAGCCACTCATAACCTTACAGATTGCACCAAAAGTGTTGAGAGGGAAAATTGGTCCCCCCACTTTTTGAACCAAAGTTATGCCCCTGAATAAAAGTAATGCACTATAGGCGACATGTCAGAAAAGAGGTGTCGCCACACCAGTTTTAAGGCATATTAAATGAGTGTATAGTGCGCCTGAATGAATGAATAAATGAACCTGTCAAAAATCTGCTGTGTGGTATATCTTGCATAGTATTATTGATATGCCTAATCTAGGCGCATAGCATAATGTAGGCACATACAGTAGCATATCATTCAGGGGCGTCACTAGGCAGATTCATTCGGGGCACAAGCCCCGAATAAATCTGCCTGTGCCCCGAATGTCTGCGGCTCCAGGCCGCTGCCGTGGGCCTGGAGCGCTCCCTATTGCGGGCGCCGCCCGCCGATCTCTGACTGCGCGGCCGTTTCACAGAGGCCACGCAGTCAGAGTCAGGGAGAGGGCAGGATGAATTGGTACCGTCCTGCCTTCTCCCCGGTATGTACAGCGATTACTAAGCGCTGTACATACATGCCGGTGTCGCTTGCTTCACGCCCCCTGCAACGCTGGGACCTCCTAAGCTGGCAGCTCCTGCCAGCCAATTAGGTCCCTGGCCCTGCGTGACGGTGTAAGTGGCGTGGTGACGTCACGGCGCTTACACTGTTCACCAGCTACAGGACCTGGACGCGCGGACCCAGGGTCGGTGAGTAAATTTTTTTGATTTTATTTTTATTAGGTGAGGGGCATATCAGGCTATGTATGGGACATATTATCAGGCTATGGGGACATATCAGGCTATGGGGACATATCAGGCTATGTATGGGGCATATTATCAGGCTATGGGGACATATCAGGCTATGGGGACATATCAGGCTATGTATGGGGCATATTATCAGGCTATGGGGGCATATCAGGCTATGGGGGCATATCAGGCTATGTATGGGGCATATTATCAGGCTATGGGGGCATATCAGGCTATGTATGGGGCATATTATCAGGCTATGGGGGCATATCAGGCTATGTATGGGGCATATTATCAGGCTATGGGGACATATCAGGCTATGGGGCATATCAGGCTATGTATGGGGCATATTATCAGGCTATGGGGGCATATCAGGCTATGGGGAGCTATAAGGCTATGTAAGGGGCATATTATCAGGCTATGGGGACATATCAGGCTATGGGGACATATCAGGCTATGTATGGGGCATATTATCAGGCTATGGGGACATATCAGGCTATGTATGGGGCATATTATCAGGCTATGGGGACATATCAGGCTATGTATGGGGCATATTATCAGGCTATGGGGACATATCAGGCTATGGGGACATATCAGGCTATGTATGGGGCATATTATCAGGCTATGGGGACATATCAGGCTATGTGTGGGGCATACTATCAGGCTATGGGGACATACTATCTGGCTATGGGTACATACTATCTGGCTATGGGGCATATTACGTGGTTCTGGGGACATATTATCTGGCTATGGGGCATATTATCTGGCTAAGGGGCATACTATCTGGCTAAGGGGCATACTATCTGGCTAAGGGGACATATTACCTGGCTAAGGGGACATATTATCTGGCTATGGGGACATAGTATCTGGCTACGGGGACATATTATCTGGCTATGGGGCATATTATCTGGCTAAGGGGACATATTATCTGGCTATGGGACACATTATCTGGCTATGGGGCATATTATCTGGCTAAGGGGCATATTATCTGGCTATGGGGCATATTATCTGGCTATGGGGCATATGATCTGGCTGTGGGGCATATTATCTGGCTATGAGGCATATTATCTGACTAAGGGGCATATCACCTGGCTAAGGGGTATATCACCTGGCTAAGGGGTATATTAATGGCTAGAGGGAGCAGTAACCTGGCTAAAGGGGGCATATTACTGGCTAAAGAGGGCATATTACTGGCTAAGGGGGCAGTAACCTGGCTAAAGGGAGCATATTACTGGCTAAGGATGCAGTAACCTGGCTAAATGAGGCATATTACTGGCTAAAGGGGGCAATAACCTGGATAAGGGGGCAGTAACCTGGCTACAGGGTGCATATTACTGGCTACAGGGGGCTAATAACCTGCTTGGAGGGGGCAGCAACCTGGCTTCAGTTGGCAAATATTTAACTTCAGTGGGCAAATATTTACCTACAGGGGCCTATATAACCGCATAATAGGGATCTATATTTCTACTTATATTTCTATTCTGACGCCTATATAACTACCTTTCTACTTAATAGGGGACCGAGATACCTACCTATTGGGGGACCTATAATTAACCTACCTGAGGGCTGCCTATCTAGTTTGGGCGTGTACCTACATACTGTCTCAGGGAATTACACCACTTCCTATGTTGGTTTACAAAACAAGACTAAAACTTGGTGCACAAGTGGGAGCCCCATAGCCATTTGGACACAAGGGGGAAATTACTACCATTTAGGGCACTATAGATGGGGAGTTTGTATAGAGATCAGAATTTATAGAGAACTGCTGATAAAGTGAGGAGTTTAAGATGTTTGTTTTGTAAATTTTTCAGTGAAGAGTCGAGACCGGGAGAGGACGTCATGTTGTCCTGGACAGATGGAGAAGAAGAAGAAGAGAAAGAGAACTATCTTCAGAGGCGTCTCCTGTAAGTCACTAAATGTAGCTTCAGTGTAATCACTTACATTTCTGCTGAGCCTACGTACAACTAGTATCTACCATTATATGGTCACTGTATGGCGGTGGTATATCTACAACTGATGTCACATGTGGGGGTCACGTTTGGTCAGGGTCTGCCAGTTTTATTTGATCCTTAAGTAGTGATAGTTTTGGGTCTTGGTTCTGTAGGAGTGTTTTTCTTTTGAGTAACAATCAGGGGCGTAGCTACAGGGGGTGCAGAGGTAGCAGTCGCTACCAGGCCCTACAGCCTGAGGGGGCCCAAAGGCCCTCCTGCCACATAAGGCGATACCAGCATCCTAAGTGGCACATTGCAGCAGGGGGGCCTATTTTACTTTTTGCACTAGGGCCCCATAGCTTCAAGTTACGCCTCTGGTAACAATCATTCGTCTGGTGTATTTGCTCCATGTATAGGTGTATTTTTTGGTGACTGTAATCTATAAGGTATTACACCGTCATACATGGGTGAGAGGTTTTGAAAATGCACAATTGTCATCTCAGAGTTTCAATGTACAGTGACTGCAGAGGAGATGGACGGGATCTGAAGTGGAATATGCAGAAAATTAGTGACAGTAAGTTTTTATTCACTGTAAAAATAACATCAGCCCCCCCCAGCAAAGATCATATTAGCAATGTTGCTTCAAAAAAGGCGTGGTGCACCCAGCCCTACTCAAAAAACCTTAAAGGGCCCAACCCGGATTTTTTGGGACCCATGATTCCCTAGAAATGCCCCTGGTATCATTGCTAACATATTTGATGTGCCTAATTTAGGGATATTCAAATGTGTTGTACCTTGCATATAATGCACCTAGTTTTGATGTATTACAATTTCTATAACTTTATCTACAGTAGAACTTTAATGCAAGCTTATTTGTATTTAAATACAAGTTTATTAAATATTAGTAAATAATTGAATTAAGGGTAAGTTCACACGGCTTAATTGTGGGGCGTCCTGTATGCCCTGCAATTACACTGGGTATTCGCGGAGTCGCGCTGATCGGCGTGTACTCCTGCGATGCGTGGGGGGGGGGGCTGTCCGTCGGCCCCATAAACTTGCATTACTCGTGGCGCTTTCATGTCATTTATCAATCTATCGTAATGTACGAGCGGGGAGAGGAGGCGTAATCCATAGTTCTCTATGAGAACTGTGGATTACCATAATGATTGGGGCGACTAAGCCGTGTGAACATGCCCTAACATACAAGTAGAAACATATATATAAGGCATATATACACACACATATATTACAAATATATACAGTCATATGAAAAAGGTTTGGTGGGCACCCCCTATTAATCTTCAATCATTTTTAGTTTCTAAATATTTGGGTGTTTGCAACAAGCCATTTTCAAATTTGATATATCTAATAACTGATGGACACAGTAATATTTCCGGAATGAAATGAGGTTTAGTGTACTAACACAAAATGTGCAATATTAGTTAATTAGAATAATCAAATGAAATGGCTGTTGCAAATCCCACAAATATTTAGAACTAAAAATGATGTAGATTAATAGGGGTTCCCCAAGATTTTCATATGACAGTATATATAATATTGTTCGGTGGCAACAGCAGAAGGGTTTAACAATGGCAGTATACATCCCGCCAGGTCCCTTGCGTGCACCTTCCGATTCCCGACACATGCCCCCAAGGAAAGAACTTGGGGAATGAAAAGGCAAAATTAGATGGTGTCGACAGTACAGTGACTTTCCGTCATCTGTTAACACATTAAAGTTAGTATGGCTTCAGCCATTGCCTGGTTCGGCCATTCATTGGAGTGAGCACATATAGAGCAAGGGTGGGTGCTCACCGAAGTTTAAATATCCCCATCGACTCACTCCGGGGGTTTACCTGGAGTAATAAAAAGTCAGCAGGTAAGCTGACTAGGGTTACACCCCTGGCTACCTTTGCTTGGGTGGAGACCTTGCTGGAAAACCATGCAGGGACTTACAGACTGTCAGTTAGCTGGTCCTGTTAGCTAGCGCCCAACGGGCAGGCGTTTTGTTTTGTTTGTGTTGTGCCATGCTTTGCACTTTGCATTTTTCTGTTGCTGCCAATAAATACAGAAAAGCCCCTGTATTATTTCATCCTGGAAATAACGTCTCTCTCCGTGAAAACGTGAAGTCAACGATCCCAGAATCCGTTAAAGCTCACAACATGGTGGAGGACGCATTGGCAAAATAGAGGAAGGACTCTTCTGAGACAGAGAAAAACGTATTTCCTGGTGCAAGCAGCTACCGCACACGGTCAGCAGAGGCGGCTAAAAATTGATGAGTGGTGAAGCAGCTAATTCAAGCCAACGCTAACCTCCAGCTGGATGGCGTCCCAGCCACAGAAAGCCGCACGAAGAGACCAAATCCTGGGCGCACTAGCAGAGACGAATCGCCTGCTAATTTGAGACCCACCAAGCCACGGTGAAGGAACAACAGCAGGTAAACCACACCTGGCAGCAACAGCGTACATACCCTGGCTGCCAAGTCCAGAAGTACCAACAAGCGCTCAGTTCACAGCCCGCCAGGTGGTGCAAAGTTCCCTGCGAAAGATGTCCGCAGATGACAGACATCGAGGCATACCTGGGGACCGTTTGAGCGGATAGCAGAGAAAGAGCAGCTGCCGGCGTAACCATGGGCAGATATCCTGGCTCCCTTCTAACTGGCGACCGCAAATGCCTACTTCGACCTGCGTAGACCAAGATGCAAGACTACACCAAACTGCGGGGGAGATCCGGCCCGACTGGGGGTCCGTACCCTGGCCGTACTGGCCCAGATAGTGCAAGCCTGGGAGTTTTGATCCTGCCAAGACCCGCCAGGTCACAAATGTACGGACCTGTTCCACGTTACCCAACAAGTGGCTAACAGCCGGAGACCCACACACCTTGCCCAGGTGGTCGAGCGATGGTCTTGTGACTCGTTTTTTGAGCGGGCCCTTCCCATCAAGCTCCAGAGGTGCGTTTGGTACACGACCCAAAAAGCGTGGACGAAAAAAACTATTCGCGGTTGTGGAACGGTACAGCGCTACAAGGATACCAGCAAGTCCTACATACCCCGGGAATCCGCAGACCTCGCAACCGCAGGTAAGACTGCTCCTTTCCCAAAGGGGGTCAAAACGGGTATACGGGAAGGGGGAAGGCACCTTACCTCAAAACGGGACCCTATTTCTAAAGGCCCAGGACCCTTATTCTGCTGCCCGGTGCCAAGGACTGGACATGTGCGGCACGTTTGCCCGGAGCAGGAGGAACCCATGGAATGGGGTTGGGAGTGCGTACCTCCGGTTTGCCCGCCCTCATATTCCCTCGGTCGCTGCGGAAAGGACCGACGAAGAGTGGCCCTGTTACATTAAAGGACATTTGGTGCAGGCCCTCCTGGACTCTGGGAGCTTAGTGAACCCCTTGTGCAAGCCCACGGTGAGCCAGAGCAACTACTTCACTCCGGATAGGGTAGTTTTTGCATCCATGGTGACCCAGGGACTACCCCACTCGCCAATACTGGCAATAGAGACTGCCTGTGGGGTCACCCAACATGTAGGTGGCCGTGGTACCAGTTTACTCACAGCGCAGTTGTTGACTGTGACTTTCCTCTGTTTTGGGATCTGTGGGGAAATAAAACTGGTAAAATGTATCATGCATGATGTACCTGCTGTTAATGACGCGTCGCCAAACAAGTGGCAATGTTCAATCTGCCTTTTCCCTTGTCGGTCCTGGCTTGGAGATCCAGAGTGAGACCCCACTGAGCTTAGAACTCTCCTCCCTTTGCCAGTCTCGAGAGGAATTTTGCACAGAGCAAGTGAGGGACCCTAACCTTGAGTAAACGCTTTGGAAAAGCATAAAGGTCATTGATGGAGACCACATTGAACCAGGGGAGGAGTTGGGCCTACCCTCAACTTCGTCGTACGGGAACAAATTTATTAGTACCGGGTTAAAAAGACGCCATACAGAAGGTGGTGTAGAAGTTGTGGTACCCGAACCACCATTCCGTATGAATCTTAGAACTGGCACATTCCCATGTTTTGGGGGGACACTTTGGGGCGGAGAAAACTAGGGAGCGGGTTGGAGCGGAAACTTCTACTGGCCCGGCATCTACAAGGCCGTGGAAGAGGTCCATGCCCCTAGACCCCATTTCCGGAGTCCATTGGTACCTCTCCCCTAATAGGGGTACCATTTGAGCGTATTGGCATGGATCTGGTCGGTTCCCCTCCCTAAATCGGCTAGCAGGGCACCAGCAAATACTGGTCGTACTAGAATTCGCCACCTGCTTATACCCGAGGCTGTAAACCCCCCTCAGAAACACCATCCTCTAAGGGAATAGCTAGGGAGTTGTTCCAGCAATTCACCCGTACCGTGATCCCCCATGAGATCCTGACCGATCAGGGCAACCCCGTTATGTCCAAGGTAACCAAAGAGCCCCCCCCCCCAATGCCGCCTGCTAAAGATTGGCCCACGGCATCGTGCACTCTCCGTTGTACGCATCCCAGACGAGAGTGTTCTGGTCAGCGCTTTTATAAAACCCTTAAAGGGCATGATAAAAAAGGTGTGGACAAGGATGGTAGGGAATCGATCCACCTGTTGCCCTAGTCTTATGTTCGCCATCCGGGAAGCTCTGCCACACGCTATCCACTGGGGGTTCTCTCCCATCGAGTATCTCTATACTAATGGGTAGACATCCCCCGAGGTGGCTCCTGGATATAGCCAGAGAAACCTGGAGCAAGATGAAACACCCTTACAGAAGTGTCATAAGAGCATAATAGCTGATGATGGCCAGTGACAGGTTCGCGGCTCATCAGATGATGGGCCTAATGTAAGAGTAGAACATGCTACAGGCCCATGAATGGCCCAGGCCCGGGTTGTACAACAGGACCGCATGAGTCCAGGTTTTTCAGCCTCGGGACAGGGTGCTCGTACTTGTACCACCCTTAGAGAGAAAGTTTGCCTAGCCAAGTGGCAAGGCCCTTTTATATTATCACACTTTCTCTATGAGATACTGTGAATGCAGGTGAGTGAGGTGAATTACAATTTTTTACCAGCCAGGAAAAAGAAAACCCTACCTAATTTACCATATTAACCTCATCAAGTACCCTGGAAGGACCGAGAAAGCCTGGTGGCTGCAAAGGAGTCCGGGAAGGCCCCAAACAGGAGTTACCCCCCCGTCATCCGTACGCGGAGGCCCTTGTCAGAGGGTCCAGAGACAGGAGGTCAGTTGAGTCCTACAAGGAACCGAGGGTCTTCTCTGAACTGCCTGTCCGAACATATGTCATCCAACATGACATTGTCACCGAGCCTGGACAAAAGGTGCGGCTTGAACCCTACATGGTACTTGAAGCCCAGAGGCAAGGCCATATCAAGAAGAGGTGATGAAAATCTAGCCTGTGGGTAATAAGAATTCCAAAGTGGTGGCTTCCAGCCCCATCGTGATTATTCCTACTCCAGATGGTAGCTTTGTAATGACTTCCGCAAGTTAAATGAAGTCACCAAATTCGATGCCTACCCATGCCAAGGGTCGACGAGCTGATCGAGAGTTGGACCAGCGAGGTATATGACCACCTTAGACCTCACCAAAGGGTATTGGCAGGTGTCCCCTTACAGATCAGGCCAATGAGAAAAACGGCATTTCCCCCCCAGAGTGACACTTCCAGTATGTGGTCCTTCCCTTTGGTTTGCATGGCCCCTGGCGACTTCAGAGGTTTAATGGACATCATCCTGCAGACCGCTTAAAAACTACGCATAAAAGTAAAACCGGCATACCTGGATAATGGTTGGTGATCTACTGGAGCGCCGATGATTCCCATCTGGCTAAAGTGCATAAGGCGGATCGGCTTGAGCTGCGATAGGTTGCGCGCTCGTCTCTAACCGGCCAACCCACAGAAGTGGCGATAGGGCTAGCGGAAGGCTCGCTACCTCGGGTATAAAACATTCGGTCCAAGGGTTCATAAAACCCCAGGTAAGACAAGCCTCGAAGCCATCGAATTGGCCTCAACCTGTGTCCAAGAAACAGTTAGAGCCTTCCTGGCATTGCAGGTTATTACAGGAGTTTGTGCAGGGTTTGCCACAATAGCTGCCTTCCTTCTCACAGATCTACCAAGGGAGCAAAATCCCACCATAGTAAAGTGGAACCCAGAGGCCAAGAGCAAGCCTTCCAAAAGCTCAGGGAGGTTCTTTGTAAGAGGCCGTAATGATCACCCTAATTTTCGGGTAGGAGTTCCTGGGTGCAGACGGATGCCTCAGAAGTCGGCTTAGGCAGTCATGTCCACAAGGGATAAGGGGGAAGAGCACCCCGACGGGTACCTCAGCCGGAAGCTATCCGGCAGCCGAAAAAAATTATTCAATTGTAGAAGAGGGAATGTTTGGCCCTAAAGTGGGCAACTCGAGTCGCTCAGAGTATTACCTTGTCGGAATGCAGTTAGGGTGATCACGGATCACTCCCGCTAAAGTGGATGGCCCAAATAATGGGAAAATGCGAGGGTTACCCGGTGGTTTCCTGGCCCTACAGACTTTAAGTTCTGGGTAGAACACCGTCCCCAGTCCCAACAAGCAAATGCAGAAGCGATATCAAGAGTACATAGTTTCGGTGCACAAGAGCTCCGGACGCACAGTCCTGAGCAGGGGGGGGATATGTAAGGTGGCAACATCAGAAGGGTTTTACAATGGCGAGACATCCCGGCCAGGGGCACTTGCGTGCACCTTCCGAACTGTCCCGACACATGCCCCCAAGGTAAAAGACCTTGGGGGATTGAAAGGCCAAAATTAGATGGATGTCGACAGTAACAGAATGTCGACATATGTTTAACACATTTAAGGTTATATGGCTTCAGCCATTTCCTGGGTCGGCCTTTCATGGGAGTGACATAGAGCAGGTTGGGTGCTCACTCCCCATGACTCCACTCCGTGGTATAACCATGAGTGATAAACAAGTCACAGTAAGCTGACTAGGGGGTTACAACCCCCTGGCACCTTAAGCCTTGGTGGAGACCTGCTGGAAAACCACAGGAACTTACTGACTGTCAGTTAGCTGGTCCGCTGTTAGCTAAGCCCAGATGGGCAGCGTATTTGTTTTTTGTTTGTTTTGTGCATGCTTGCACTTTGCATTTTTCTTTGCTGGCCAATAAAATACAGAAGCCCTGTATTTTTTCACTCTGGAATACTCTCGTCTTCTGCCTAAAACGTGAGTCACGATCCCAGAGCCTCTTAAAGCTCACAATATACAATTTATATATATATATATATATATACTAAATATATATAATATACCATTATATAATATATCATACTATATAGATATAATTATATACTTTATATCATTTATATATATATATATATATGTATATATTTATATTTATATAAAGGCATATATATTTTTATGTATTTTTTTCTCACTGACATGTAATCAGGATAAACCTTACCCATTTTAGGTTAATTAGGATTATCAAAATTATTTATATTTTCCAAATACCAGAATAATGAGGGATGAGGGAGAGAAAATTTTCTAAGGCATTTTTATTACTTTCTGCAAAAGTCAAAAGTTGACATACACTAGGTTTACTATGCCCATAAAAAATTTGGGACATCCAATATGATGATGTAATTTCTTTGGAAACTTCTGATTAGGTTTATTGCCAACATATGAGTTAATTAGAGACACACCTTTGGATGTTTTTATTTTTTTATGCTTCTGTGTGTAACATCATGGGAATATCTAAAGAAATCAGCCAAAATATCAGGAAGTGAAATTGTGTACTTGCACATAGGTCAGATCATCCATCCTTGGGTGCAATTCCAGATGCCAGTAAAACCTGAAGGTGCCTTTTCATCTTTACAAACAATTATACTAGCACGTTTAAAACACAATCATGAATGAAAACGTCCCAGCATGCAATCACATCAGTAAAGGAAATGGGTTCTGTGTCTCAGAGATGAACGTGCTTTGGTCCGACACATGCATACCAAGAACAAAAGCAAAAGAACTTGTGAAGATGCTGGCGGAAATGGGTCTTCCAAATAGACAATGACCTGAAGAATACTGTCAAACTGGTTACAAAGTGGATTAAGGATAACCAAGTCAATGTTTTGGAGTGACCATCACAAAGCCCTGAACTCAATCCTATTGAAAATGTATGGGCAAAGCTGTAAAGGCAGGTGCGAGCAAGGCGACCGACTAACATTTCTCAGTTACACCACTTCCGTCCGGAGGAATGGGCCAAAATCACTACCAACTATTGTGAAAGGATATCCAAAACATTTGACCCAACTCATACAGTTTAAGGGCAATGCTACCAAATAATAATGAAATGTATGTAAACTTTTGACTTTGTAAAAAGTAATACAAATGTCTTAAAAAATTCTCTCTCTCATTATTCTGACATTTAGCAAATATAAATAATTTTGGTTATCTTAATTGACCCAAAACGGGTAAGGTTTATTCTGATTTCATGTCCGATAGTGAGAAAAACATGTAGATGTGTCTTTTTTTTTTATAGTGTATGTAAACTTCTGGTTTCAACTGTATATAAGCGGGAGGTCATCCAACTCCACTTCAGATCTTAACCCAATTAAACTGATTGGAAAATACCTGTGAGAGTTCTTTAAAGGCGTTGTCTCACCATGCTGTTTCACAGAGCCAAAGCTAGCTTCAGAGGCACATTTCCTGGTCAGATCGTATGTGGTTCTACAGTAGTGATTGGCATATCAGCTCTGCTATAAGATTGAAGATTCATAAGAGAGTGACTTATCATGGTTGGCCAGCAGCTTGGAGCAATGAGAGATTAGAAAGAGCAGAAAAAAGCAGTCAGTAATCAAGAGAAACTTCTGTACAGTAGCAGTAGATAAAATCTCCTTTATATCCTGAACAAAGCAAAATCAGAATAGCAATGTATTTGGTAATAGTTTTAATTTACTTTTCCCTACATGTTGAATGTTAATTATTGTGGTGAGAAAACCCCTTTCATATTGTACAGTTTTGTGATGTTTTGCGTGAGCTTTATCTGTTGCAGTACTGCACTGCAGTGAAATTGCTTTATTACCAAGAAGATCCTTTCAGTGATCTTTTTTGTTTGGAAGGGTGCTTCTAGTGCATAAACAATTATTCTGCCTATAGTTTTGTGGGCTACAAACACCACACTGTAAGTGATTACTCACTTTGCTGTTGTAACAGATTTATGCATAGCATGACCGGCAATTTTCGTCAGTTTACAGTCTGCCATATGTATGCACTACTGAAGCAGCAGGTTCAGGGTGAATACAGCAGTGACAGAAGTGAGCATGTTGCTAACCTAAAACCCTGTATTAGAGATCTAGAGGATCAGAATATAACACTGAGGGTGATTGACAATAATGAGAGAAGTTTGCTTCTCACTGTGCAAGCTTTTAGTAGTTTAAATGTTGGGGTGGAGTAATAGAACAGCAGGAGGAGCCATGTAGCTGGGTTAATGAAGTTAGGGGAAGTTGTAGGGGACCAGAAAAGGGAAGGCTACTTCTGCTCCTGAGCTTCATAACAAAATTGCCAAGTTGTGTGATAATGCTGGGGCATCAATCTCAGAAATGGCAGCCTTAGTGGATACTGCCAAATAGTAGTCAGGGGGATGGTAATGCAGATTAGAAAAGACAGTTAGTAGTTGTAGGGGATTCTATAATAGGGAAGACAGATAGAATAATTTGTTGACAGGACCGCCTCAACCGAATGGTTTGCCGTCTTCCTGGTATCAGGGTTTAGCACGTTGTGGACCGGGTGGATAAATTACTGGCAGGGGCTGGCAATGACCCAGCTGTCGTGGTCCATGTTGGAACCAAAGACAGTATACATGGTAGGTGGAGGATCCTAAAGAATAATTTAAAAGAATGAGGCTCCAGGCTGAAGGGAAGGACCTCCAAGGGTGTGTTCTCCAAAATATTGTCTGTGCCATGTGCAATGCAGAAAAGACAGCGGGAGCTCAGGGAGTTAAATGCATGGCTGAAGTCGTGGGGTACAATTTTTCATTGGGGTACAATCTGTTTTCTACAGGTAAATCACATCTGAACGGAAGGGGGTCTGTTGTGCTGGAGAAAGAATTCTACAAAAAGTACATGAATAGATAGGTTAGAGAGGGATCAGACTATATCAGCAGATGGAGTAGTGGACTGTGGGGGGTGGATTAGACCAGTTGATAAGGAGATCCATGTGTTGCAAACCAGCATTGAAGATATAGATGCCCACAATATTTCATGTAATCCCTTTCCATCCACTGAATGTGTTAAACAGGAAAGGAATGTAAAGTATCTGTTTACAAATGCCAGATGTCTAGCAAGCAAAATGGGGGAGCTTGAGGTGCTAGTTTTAGAGGAACACATTGATGGGGTTGGCTTTGCTGAGACATGGCTGAACTCCTCACATTATTGGGCTGTTAACCTTCAAGGTTTTACACCATTTAGGAAGCACAGGAAGCTAGGATTGTGTCTTTAAGGAATGATATGAAAACGTGTGAAAAAGAAACAAATAGAATGGGCAGCACAGACGGGTACAGTGGTAATAATGGGCAACTTTAATTACCCAGATATTGACCGGGGTAAAGGTTCTGCTTCAGCTGTAAAAGGGGAGAAAGTTCCTCAACTTGTCAAAGGATAATTTTATGAGCCAGTTTGTGGAAGATCCCAATAGAAGTGATGTTCTGTTGAAGCTAGTAATTTCTAACAAAGCAGAAATTTTTGGTACAGTCAATGTTTTTGACAACCTTGGTAACAGCGACCACAGTATAATTTGCTTTCGTCTAAACTGGAAAAAACAAACAGAGCGGGAGGGCAAAAACATTTAATTTTAAAAAGGCCAATTTCCCCTTATTGAGGGCTGCACTAGAGGACATGGACTGGGAGCAGCTATTATCAAATAGTGATGTAGAAGCCAAATGAGAGAGCTATATATTGTACATGCTTTGAGGAATTATATTTCAAAATGCATTTCTATATGTAACAAGTATAGGTGATTAAAATTAAATCCTACATGGCTTCTACCACTGTTAAAAGGACAATACATAGGAAAAATGGGGCATTTTGAAAATATAATTAAGAGGGGTAAACATAAGCTTTTGAAAATTACAAAGAGCTTAATAAAATCTGTAAAAAGAGATAAAATCAGCAAAAATACAAAACGAAAGGCAGATGGCCAAGGACAGTAAAACAAACCCCAAGAAATTATTTAAACATATAAATGCCAAAAATAAAGTCAGAGCATGTAGGTTCCTTAAATACCAATGATGGGGACTGGTCACTGGGGATCAGGAGAAGGCAGATCTTATAGGTTCTTCAGCTATATACAAAAGAGGAGAAAGTAGGTAATGTGGATGGGCCCAGTGTGGATGTAGGAGGTGACCTTACTGTAGAAATAGTTCAAGCCAAACTGAATGTGAATAAGGCTCCAGGCTCAGATAGCTTACACCCAAGAGTTCTTAAAGAGCGAAGCTCAGTTATTTCTGTGCCCTTGTACATGATATTTAGAGATTCTCTGGTGACTGGTATAGTTCCAGGAGACTGGCGCAAGGCAAATGTGGTTCCCATCTTCAAAAAGGGTTCTAGGTCATGTCAAGGTAATTATAGACCATTAAGTTTAACATCTAATATGGGAAAAATGTTTTAGGGGCTCATAAGGGAATACATATAGGATTATGTGACTGAATATAATGTTGTAAGTGATTGCCAGCATGGTTTTACAAAATTTGTCAGACCAACCTGATCTGTTTTTTATGAAGAGGTGAGCAGAGGTCTGGATAGTGGGGTGGCTGTGGATATAGTGTTTTTAGACTCTGCAAAGGCAGACAAAGTTTGACACTGTCCCTCATAAGAGCGTATTAATTAAATTCTATTGGGTTAAAAATAATTAATTGGATTATAAGTTGGCTATCAGATTGTACTCCAATAGTGGTAGTAAATGATTCTTGCTCTAAATGATCCCTGGTTATAAGTGGTGTACCCCAATATTTAGTACTGGGCCCTCTATTGTTCAGTTTATTTATTAATGATATAGGGAAGGGTATTAATAGCAATGTTTCTATTTTTTGCAAATGATGCAAAGCTATGGAATGTAGTGCGATCTATGGAAGATGTTCGTAAATTGCAAGCAGACCTGGACACGACAAGTGTTTGGGTATCCACTCGGCAAATGAGGTACAATGTGGATTGATGTAAAGTTATGTGTCTGGGTGTAACGGTGCGGCGCCGATGGACGTATGCCGAAGCGCCGACCGCAGATATCCAGGTGTGGATCCTCAGGGCCCACCGCAGGAACAGATGGCAGATGCAGGCAGTGGGTAGCCGAAGTGCAGGTCCTGTTAGCTGGCGCTGGAGCGGAGTCCGGGCACCGCAGGTGTAGCCGTAAACGGGTGACAGTCCAGGTATAGTCTTGAACGTAAGGCACAGTCCCAGGATGGTAACAGATTAGATAAGGTGCCAGGGAACAGCAGGTGTAGCAGACAGGTACAGCGGCAGGTGTACAGCAGGTACCGATAAACGTATGGCTGAATGTGGACAGCAGCAGAACAGCAGCCAAGGGGTCAAGCTCTTGTGCTGGGTAACAACAACGAACTGACCCAGAAGACAGGGAGAAAGTTCGTTATATAGCCAGAGGTCAGGGGTCACTTAGCAGGAACAGGAACACTGTGTCTTTAAATATGATGCAGTGCCGCGCGCGTGCCCCTAGAGGGAGCACGTGTGCACACAGGATGCCAGGGAGCTGGAGGAAGCACAGGTGAGAGACCAGAGCCAGGGACACCAGAGGATGTCGCAGCAGCAGCTGGGACACAACCGACACGGGCACGCTGCGAGTCCATAGCAGGGACCGCGGCGTGAACCGTGACAGTACCCCCCCCTTAAGCCCTCCCCTCCGGGCTAGCCGGGTACCCACAAAACGGCTATGGGTAACCACCTCCTCCTCGGTATCCCAGGAACTGTCGTCAGAGGAGGTGTCCAGAGAGTCCCGGGTAACTTCTTGGACCTGGGGAGAAGCAGAAACAGTAGGCAGGGGGAGGGGTGGGTGGGAGTCAGAGGTGTCTTTACAGACCAAAGGTTCTTTTTGCACACATGGTTCTTCCATCGGCACAGCAGAACCAACGGACAGAGAAACGGGTGGGCAGGGCTGCTCTGGATGGGCGGGCTTGAGGCAGTGAGAGTGGCAATGCTTGCCCCATTGGACAACTTCGCCCGTTTTCCAATCCAGGGATGGGTTGTGAAGCTGGAATCACGGGAGCCCAAGCAGGACTGGAGCAGACGAACTAGGCAGCACGTGAAAGGACAGATTTTCCTGGTGGGAACTGCCAACCTTCAAGGACACAGGCTGGGTACGGAACTTGACTGGCTCCTTCAGGATCTCCCCATTGATAGAAGAGAAACGTAGGGGCTTCTCTAGACGGGAGACAGGCAGGCTGAACTTCTCCAGCAGAGACGGGTGGATAAAGTTCTCAGAGGAGCCGGAATCCAGCAAGGCAGGAACTTCATAGGCGGCACCAGATGATAGACGTAGAGTGACCGGAGTGGTCAGACGAGGAACAAAGGCATCTTGATTCAGGGTCACTTCACCCACAACACCATGGCACGGGGGTTTCCGGGGTGCAGCTGGGCGGACTGGGCAGTTCTTCAGATAGTGACGGGCACCACCACAGTACAAGCACAGATTTAATCTGCGTTGGCGTGTGCGTTCCTGTTTGGATTGATGAGTGCGGTTGACTTCCATGGGCTCATCTTGGGTGAACGCAGGTGCCAGGCGAGGCTGAGTCGGGGTCTCAAGTAGGGGGCGTGGAGGCTTGCGAGGACGGGTGGACACTGGTTGTTGGCGAAGCTCTAACTCCCTCTCAGCAAAACGGATGTCGACCCGGGTAGCAAGAGCAATGAGGTCGTCCAGGGTGGTAGGTAAGTCACGACCAGCCAACTCATCCTTAATGCGTCCATCGAGGCCCCCCCAGAAGGCAGCAACGAGGGCCTCGTTGTTCCAGGCAAGCTCGGAGGCCAGGGTACGGAACTGGATGGCATACTGGCCCACGGTGGAGTCGCCTTGACGGAACCGGAGCAGAGATGAAGCAGCAGATGTGTTGCGCCCAGGTAGCTCAAAGGTCTTCCGGAAGGCGTTCAGGAACTCCTGGAGGTCCCCTGTCAGCGGATCTCCTTTCTCCCACAGAGGTGAGACCCAGGCCAAGGCTTCACCTGAGAGCAGGCTGATGATAAAAGCCACCTTGGCACGGTCAGATGGGAACTGGTGAGCCAGGACCTCAAAGTGGATTGTGCACTGATTGAGAAAGCCGCGACAGGTATGGGGATCTCCGGAATAACGGGCTGGCAGAGGCAGGTGCAGGCGAGGACCGGTCATGACAACAGGAGGCGGAACCACAGCAGATGGCGGAGCAGTTGTAGGTGCCAATGCAGACACGACTTCATCTAGATGGGTGGTGAGCTTCTGCAGCTTCTGAAATAACTGCTCCAGATGAACACCCTGACGGTTCACAACGGCTACTAGTTCAGGCAGAGTCACTCCGGCGGGATCCATATTGTGGTCAGTTCGTACTGTAACGGTGCGGCGCCGATGGACGTATGCCGAAGCGCCGACCGCAGATATCCAGGTGTGGATCCTCAGGGCCCACCGCAGGCACAGATGGCAGATGCAGGCAGTGGGTAGCCGAAGTGCAGGTCCTGTTAGCTGGCGCTGGAGCGGAGTCCGGGCACCGCAGGTGTAGCCGTAAACGGGTGACAGTCCAGGTATAGTCTTGAACGTAAGGCACAGTCCCAGGATGGTAACAGATTAGATAAGGTGCCAGGGAACAGCAGGTGTAGCAGACAGGTACAGCGGCAGGTGTACAGCAGGTACCGATAAACGTATGGCTGAATGTGAGACAGCAGCAGAACAGCAGCCAAGGGGTCAAGCTCTTGTGCTGGGTAACAACAACGAACTGACCCAGAAGACAGGGAGGAAGTTCGTTATATAGCCAGAGGTCAGGGGTCACTTAGCAGGAACAGGAACACTGTGTCTTTAAATATGATGCAGTGCCGCGCGCGTGCCCCTAGAGGGAGCACGTGTGCACACAGGATGCCAGGGAGCTGGAGGAAGCACAGGTGAGAGACCAGAGCCAGGGACACCAGAGGATGTCGCAGCAGCAGCTGGGACACAACCGACACGGGCACGCTGCGAGTCCATAGCAGGGACCGCGGCGTGAACCGTGACACTGGGTACTAACAATCTGCAGACATTATATGTCCTAGGCGGTGAAAAACTGGGAGAATCGTTTGTTGAGAAGGATTTGGTTTTACTTGTAGATCATAGACTACAGAACAGCATGCAGTGTCAATGAGCAGTCTCTAAGGCCAGCAGGATATTGTCATGTATAAAAAGACGAATGGACTTTCGGGACAGGGATGTGAAATGTGATATTGCTGCTATATTAAGCATTGATGCAGACTCACTTGGAATGTGTTGTTCGGTTCTGGCAGTAAAAACTGTTAAATTGTTAACCTCTGAACTGTAAAGTTTTCTCAAAGTGTATGAAGAATAAAGCTGGTCAAGACCAGGTTAAAAAGAATTCGCAGTGTAAGAATTTTTAAGATCATATAGGGACATGTACGAAAACTGTCTAGGTCTCCAATTTCATTTTTTTGAGAATTATGAAATGAAAGGGGCACTCTGATTGGTTGCAATGGGCAACTGAGAAAGTCTTAGTTTTAGACAGTTTTCATACAAGTGGCCCTAAGTGTGTATACACACCTACCTGCTAAAAGTTACATTCCACAGAGTTTTTGGCAATGAGTCAAGATGCATTCTCTTCTGCTCTGAGCAATCCCTTAACTCTCGTTAACAGGGATAAAATACTATCACGGCATTGTTCCATTTGAAAGTTCTGTAAAAGAATTATTTCAGATAAAATTCTTGTTCAAACCCTCTACTATGACAGAATAACCCTCTCAGAAAGAAAGAAATGAGGTTATACAGACAGATATTTTATTGGTATTTCATTAATTGTAACAAACAAAACAATAACTATTGTCTCAGTGGATTGACCTTTAATTGGATTGACCATTGTAATTAATCATTAGTGAGCCCTTCAGACTTTCCTAATTAATCATTTATTTGTATGGGATGTTTTGCTTAGCATTGTCAAAATGTGTTTAGGAGTTGTTTGAAAAACAAACATAACAAGGAATGAGTAAAATAACCTAATCTTCATTTAACACATACTGATATGCCTAACATGCATTTCTCTTCAGCATAGGATAACTTTTGCAGCCATATTTGCTAAGATAATGATAATAGAGTAGATACAGTATTTATAGATTTTTGTAATATCTCAAATATATTGCAACTAGCAAATAACTACAGTATACTGTTATATCTGGTTACAAGTTCATTAAAAAAACTTTTAGGAGCACGTCAATAACATTAATTTTGCTTACCTGTAACTGAATATAGGATTTTAAATGGCTGCATCTGTCTGACCCACAGATTAAAAAGTGCTGGGAAAAGGAGTCTTTGAACCACCATTTTAGTTTCACTGGACATTGACTATACCTGTTCTGTACCACAGTATGACCATTAAACCTGTCTGACCCACAGATTCAAAGGTGCAAGAAAAAGGAGTCTTTCAACCACCATTTTAGTTGAACTGGACATTTACTATACCTGTCCTGGACCGCAGTATGACCATTAAACCTGTCTGACCCCCAAATTAAAAAGTGCCGGGAAAAGGAGTCTTTGAACCACCATTTTAGTTGAACAGGACATTGAGTATACCTGTCCTGGACCGCAGTATGACCATTAAACCTGTCTGACCCCCAAATTAAAAAGTGCCGGGAAAAGGAGTCTTTGAACCACCATTTTAGTTGAACTGAACATTAACTATATCTGTCCTGTACCGCAGAATGACCATTAAACCTGTCTGACCCACAGATTAAAAAGTGCTGGAAATAAGAGTCTTCAACCACCATTTTATTTTCACTAGACATTGACTATACCTGCCCGGGCCCGCATGGGGCCCCAAACCTGCATGCCCCCCACTTTTAAAAAGTCCCGGAAAAAGGATTTTTCCCAACCACCATTTTAGTTTCACTGGCATAGTTTTACCCCGGGCCCTTTGGAACGCAGCATGAGCTCCAAACCTGCATGCCCCCCACTTTTTAAAAGTCCCGGGAAAAAAAAGGGGGCCCCTTTCAACCCCCATTTTAGTTTCAAAAGCATTGACTATACCTGTCCGGGGCCCAGCATGTGCCCCAAACCTGCTTAAACCCCCACATTTAAAAAAAGGGGGCAGGGAAAAGGAGTTTTAAAACCCCATTTTTTCATGGACATAGACTACCCTTTTCCCTGGAACGCAGGCATGAGCTCCAAACCTGCATGACCCCCCATTTAAAAAGTGCCGAAAAAGGGGGTCTTTCAACCACCATTTTAGTTTCACAGACATTGACAAAACCTTCCTGGGGCCACAGCATGGCCCCAAAACCTGCATGACCCCCACATTTAAAAAGTCCCGGGAAAAAAGGGTTCTTTCAACCCCTTTTAGTTTTCAGGACATAAACAACCCCTTTGTCCTGGAACCCACATGAGCCCAAAACCTCATGACCCCCCCATTTAAAAAAAGGCCGGAAAAGGAGTCTTCAACCACCTTTTATTGAACTGGACATTGCCCAAAACCGCCCGGGCCACAGAAAACCTTAAACCTGTTTGACCCCACAATCAAAAAGTGCACTATGTTTTTGTACGTGACTGTCATTTAGTTTTTTTTTGGAAACTGACATTTGTTTACGAATTTATTTAGGGAATTTTTATTTATGTTTTAATTATTATATTTTGCTTTTTTTTCAAGGGGATAACATACAACATAAAACCCTTCCGCTTTTTTAAAAGGGTTTTTTTTTACAGTTTTAATGTTTTAAATTTTCGTCCGCACACCTCAAAAGTAATACAAGGTCCTATCTCCCCCAAAACATTTCCTTTATTTGAGAAACTTTGCCCTCCTGGTTTGGGAGTGTTTCAGAAATAAATTAAATGGTTTCATTTTTCCCCAAACCTTTTCAGTGATTAGGGACAGACCCCCTGGAATAAAATGATGATCCAGCCCCAAAAATTTTAAGCCTCCATGTCCTTTGAAAAACTACATCGGGTCAATTTCTCCATACCCCCCTTGACAATCAGGGGATTTTTTTCCCACTTTTTTACATGCAAGTTTTTTAGTTTTTTAATTCTAAAAAAAAACTTTTTTTAAAATGGAGGGAATCCCCACCTTTCTTTTTTCTTTTTTTTAATTGTTTAATGGGTTGTTCATACGGGGGATTGTACTATTTAAAGATCTTGCAAAAAAAAGTCATTTTGCAAAGTGTCCTTTAAACATGTCCTCCCCTTTCCTGTTTTGACGCACCATCCCCCTTGAGCCACTTTGCAATTGTGAAGAACAAATTTTGTTAGAAACTTTTTTTTATAATGGACCGAGTATAGCTGCATGTCAAGCAAAAGCCCCCAAAAAAATTAAAAGCTGACCTTGACCCAATTTGGACAATTGTAAAGAACAAAGTCTGTTAGAAACAAATTTTTTTTAAATAGCCCGTAGTTAGTGATGTCACAGCAAAATGCCCCCAAAAATTTCAAAGATGACCCTGACCCATTGGACAATTGTGAAAAAAAATTCTGTTAAAACAAATTTTTTTATAAAAACCCCTGTAGAAAAGCTGCATGTCACGAAAAATGCCCCCAAAAATTCAAAACATACCTTGACCACTTTGACAATTGTGAAAAAACAAATCTTGTTAGAAACAAATTTTTTAGAATGGGCCCCCATAGTGTTGCTGCTTTAAAAGCAGCATGCCCCCAAAAATTATAAAAATGACTTTCAGCCACTGTTAAAATTGTGGGGGAGAAATCCATTAGAAGCCACATTTCTTTTTCCAAAGGACCATGATTATTGCTGTTTCTCACGCAACATGCCCCCCCAAAAAATTATAAATTGACTTCCATCCACTATTAAAATTGTGAGGGGAAATGGGACTTTGAAGCCACATTTCTCTTCCAAAGGACCCTAATTTAGCTTACTCCAGCAACAGACCTCAAAACCATTTACAATGCGAAAAATTTAAAGATAAAGTGAGTAAAAGGGAAAACAGTTTGTCATGAAACCTTTCTGTCTTTTTTCAGTCCCCCACAGCAAAACCCAAAAAAGAATTTGGGAAAAAAAGAAAAAAATTGCAGTAAGAAATGTAATTTAAAAAAAAAGTTTCAAAGAGGACCATTTCTGTTGAAAAAGGGAAAGTAAGTAACCCGGGAATAATTGGTGACCTCGCAATTGGGGGCCCCAAATCATCAGAGATCCATGCAAATTTTTGAGAAAGTCAAACGATCCACATTTCTGTGAAAACCGGATGCGTTTTTCGTAATGACCCTCCACTGTGCTGAAGGTCCGCTCAATTTTGAGCGGTGCTGGGGAAACACCCTCTATGGGGTGGGGAGCAGTTGGGGCCATTCGTCCCTTTTTGGGTTTCCCCAAATCTATTGGGGGCCAGAAAACATAAAAAAAACATGTGTTAGAAAGCAGATAGCGGACCCTGATTTCTTAAGCTGGGCTCTTGTGTTGGGTGTGTGCCCTGATTGCATGCGTTGGGGAGGTGGTCATAAAATTGTAGAGGTCACCCATTGGTTCGTCACCTGCCTTGCTGCTGCCACTACGGCTCTTGGCACTCTACTGCTGTCATGTCGTGATGTTTTTTCCCCCGTGACTTTTAAGAAAATGAATCAGACCAAAAAGATGTCTCCAGTTGTCAATCAGCAAGGTCTTCCATTTCCTTCATATTACTCTCTATTTGGCGGGGGTGAAGAAAGTGCTGATTTTGTTTTGTGTACCAGGGGATCGCAGGAGGTGGCCCGACCACATAACTGTTGTTCATTTTGATGGCCTAATGCGAGGATCATCGTTTGCATGGAAATGGAGCATCCAAGGCACCTTCATGTGAGAGATGGAGCCTTGATTTCCCAAGCCTATGGGGGTCGAGGGGCATTATGCAAACTGATCTTTTCCTCATCTTCTCCTCCGCCTCAAATTCGCGCTAACCTCTTTTCCAAGGGCAGGGACGTCGGTAACGTCGGTGTCTAGGAATATCTCCTCCTCCTCCTCTTCCTCCGCTTCTCCAGGCACAGCTTCAACACAGCCTTGACTTGCTGAGATGATGCAGCCTGAGAGTCTGATGCGCTGCTGCACTAGACCCTGGACCCCGAACCACTGCCTAAAGTAAGACCAGATAAAGATTGAGAACTGTCGGGGGCCTCGGTGATTCGACGGAAGAGAAAGGGCTCCGGTCCGCATCTGTGTCCGTCTCCTCCTCCCCGTCCGCTCTCGTGGCGGGACCTGTTGTTTCAAAGTGGTCCAACGATCTGATGTCCAGAACTAAGATCACCACAATGGCTCCATGCTATAAGGGTCATCGTCCGCATTGACCCATATTTGGTGGCTTCTTCCAAACTGGCAAGGATGGTGGCAAGAGCATCATTCACCTGCCTCCACTCTCGGTGGCTCAACACCCCGAGGTCGGCGCGTGAGCGCGCTGCTTGTCAGGGAGGCCCATGTGTCACTATCGATACTGCGTAATGGCATTGCAGCGTGCTGGCCGACAATCGCTGGAGCTGTGTAGGGTGGAAGCTCCAGCGTGCTTGCCAACTGCAACAACAACGGTTGACGGGGAGCTGAGCTGCTGGCTGCAACGCAGTCCAGGCGGACGAAGCAGGGTGCTGAACGGCGAGGAAGTGCGAACTTAAAGACTGCGAGCCTACTCAGCAGGCAGTCTAGACGCCGGAAGCTCTTTAGAACTTTTCTGGACGACAAGGTTCAGACAAGTGCCAGGCAGAAAGGGATGTGCTCCCAGCTACCCGATCTTAAGGCGGCCAGCATATTTCGCCCCGTTATCGCACACGCACCTTGCCCTGCACAATGTTCTTGTCCACCCAGCCAGCGCTACGGTCCTCGATGCGGAGAGCCCGTCCACAAAGCTCCTGACCTGTGGTGTGGACGGTCTCCAAGACCAATATAATTTCAACACGGCCTGGTTTCTCTGGGCAACGTGATGCCACCCGGAGAGGACCTAGGGAAAGAGCCCTGCACCATCCGCCCGCGCCCCCCTGCGGCTTTGAAGAGCGTGCGCCGAGCCTGAGAGCCAAACCGTTCACCACCCCAGAGACATCCATCCCACTCACCCAGTGAGCTGTCACAGAGATATAGCGGCCCTGCCGTGCTTACTAGTCATGTGTCGGGGACTGATGGACTTGTTCCGGCCACAAGATGCAGACAACGGGCTCTTGAAATTTTAGATGACTACGGGCTGGCCATGCCGGACGGCTTTCTGGCAAAAGGAAGTTCTCTGCTCGGCAATCTGGTTATTGTGGGGAAGGCAAGGCACAAGACGTGAGGCAGAACCCATCGTGTCCACCAGACGGAAAGTGCAACAGTTTCCAAGCAAAAGCCTGATGCAATGCCGACATTCAGGCTTTTGCTTTGGGATGTGTTTGGGTTAGAAGTGATTCTTCTGCTCCAAACCTGGAATGACATAAGGCTGGCTTGCTAGACAGGCCGCTGTACGGCGTCAGGTCGTCAAACTGGCGAGAGGGAGGAAGGGTAGGATGGGTCCTCTGGTGTTCTGGTGGTACTCGGGCAACAGGTGGAGGCTGAAGTGGAGAGGCTCCTGATCGCCTGATCATGACTCTGAGAGACATGGGCAGGCTTAGGAATGCTTGGTGGTAGTGGCGTGAGGAGTAGAGAGTGCAGAGACAGATGGTTTGACAGGTGTTTGGAGGCCCGGCGTCGGTCTGGCCTTTTTTGGCCAAGTTGTTGCCGTCCATATTCAACTCATGCATTCGCTGACCGTGCTGGCGGAATCAATCAGCGGACATTCTGCGACGCTGCCCTCCATGTCCTTTTTGAGGCGGGACAGCCCGTACCTGACACTACCTCCATCGTCTTCCTCTCGTCCAGTGATGAATCGCTCGCAATCAAATTCGTTCCTGAACAAGACCACGTTGGACACCCAAATGTCGTCATCATCATCATCACACAGGTGACGTTGGTTGTCCAGACATACATACTCATCCGAGGAGCGCCGGGCTACAAGAAAGAGGGACTGCAAGGTGTCGTTGCCGACCGCCTGGGATTTTTGCCGATTGACTCGGCTTTCTTCTCCTTCCTCTGATGGCATCAGTAATTGAGTGTCAGAGCAGAGAAAATCATCCTCCTTAGGCCTCTTGATCTTTTAACATGCCTTCTGACCCCAACCGCAATTTGTCATCAAAGAGGGTCTTCAGAAAATAAGATTATCCACCAGTGGTGGGTACAACGTAGTTGACATTTTGGGCTGGCTTCAATGTGGACGATGCTGATTATGCTGATTACGACATTTGTGGCCGTGACTGGAGGTACGAGGAGGTAAGACTGCTGGATGCAGGTTTGCATTAACCACTCGAAGGACAGATGTGGCGACGCTAATCGTTACTGAGATTCACCACAGGCCCTGACCCAGCGATGACAGGCCTGTACGGTCCTGCAACTGATGATCCGCTGGTACCCCCCCAAAATGCGTGTTGTCGCCTAGCACTGAGAAGAGCACCTTCTCTCGAACGCTCTAGACCGTCCATGTCCTACTACCTCCCCATCTTTGCTCGCTTTACCCATCCTGTAATTTCGCTCCATGTTCAGCAAATATAAAAATTGAGAAGGGAAGGAAGAGTTTGGAAAGGTCTCTTATAAAAGACGACAAATCACAAGCTATTGCTCAAATCCGCGTCCCTCAAATCAAAACACAAATTGCTGATTCAAATTTAACTGCAAAGTAAAATCTATCACCAAAGCTTTGACTGAACCAAAATTTGAAAAAAACACCTGTCTGGAAATGTATATACGGATATTAAAAGGTAGTTTTTGGCACACCTTTCAATTCCCCTTGGGTGACACCAAAATTTCTGTATTCAAATTTAAATGCAAAAAGCTCTATCAAAAAACTGTAGTGGCCAAAAGTGAAAAAAAAACGATCGAAATGTATTCTTATAAAAATTGGTATTTTTGGGCACCTATCAATTCACCTGTGGTGACTACAAAATTGCGTATTCACATTTTAAATGCAAGGGGCCTCAAGAACAAAGCTGTGTGCGCCAAAGTGAAAAAACACTATCTGTATGTTTCGGATAATAAAAGGGATTTTTGGCACCTATCAATTCCCCCTGTGGGCTACAAAATTCTGGATTCAAATTTTAAATGCAAAATAAATCTATCAAAAAAACTTGACTGACCAAAATGAAAAAACACCTGTCTGAAATGTAAAAAGGATATTAAAAGGTATTTTTGGGACCTTTCAATTCACCCCGTGGGACTACAAAATTGCTGTATTCAAATTTAACTGCAAAGTAGCTCTATCAACAAAAGCTGTACTGCGCCAAAGTGAAAAAAACACGTATCTGAAATTTTTTGGATAATAAAAGGTATTTTTTGGCCCCTTTCAATTCACCGGGGTGACACAAAATTGCGTATTCACATTTAAGTGCAAGGTGCCCAATGAACAAAGCTGCAGGCGCCAAGAAAAAAAAACACGTATTGAAATGTTTGGATAATAAAAGGTTTTTTTTGGGCCCTATAATTCCCCTGGGGGGACTAAAAAATTTGGGCGTTTACATTTAAGTGAAAGGTGCCTCAAGAACAAAGCTGTAGTGCGCCAAAGTGAAAAAAAAACAAATCTGTAAGTATTCAGTAAAAAAAAGGTTTTTTTTGGGCCCCTATCAATTCCCCTGGGTGACACAAAATTGCCGTTTTTCAAATTTACTGCAAAGTAATCACCAAAAAAGCGGGCCTGGCCAATGGGAAAAAACACGTATTGAAAGTATTGGGATAATAAAAGGTTTTTTGGGGCACCTTTCAATTCCCCTTGGTGACTACAAATTGCTGTATTAAATTTTTAACTCAAAGTAGATCAACAAACGGGCCTGCCCCAAAAGGTGAAAAAACACGTATCTGAAATGTTTTTCATAATAAAAGGTATTTTTGGCCCTTTCATTCCCCCTTGGGGGGACTACAAAATTGCTGATTCACATTTAACTGCAAGGTAGCTCTATCAACAAAGCTGGCCTGCCAAAGTAAAAAAAAAAAGTATTAAAATGTTTTGGGTAATAAAAAATTTTTGGCACCTTTCAATTTACCTGTGGTGACTACAAAATTGCTGTATTCACATTTTTTTAAGCATTAGGTTTTTATTGAAATTTTACAATTACAGAAAATGATTCAAAAGCATGAACAAAACAAAAAAAAAAAAAGGATAACAAGCCATGCATAGTCAATCAAAAATCCATAGAGTTTGCAGATTAAACAAATTAAGGCAAAAAAAAAAACCCTTATCCGGGGCCTGCTACAGCTTCCTAATAAGTTGGGTGGATCATATAAAGGGAAGGGAAAACCTCTGTAACAAAGTCAGCGGGGCATATTTTGAATCCCCAATTTCCCTTTTTTGTTTTGCTTCAGAATAAATGTGGAGGGGTCGTGGGTTTATCTCGTTATAAAATTGAGTGTTAATTCTATTTATAACCTCTGTAAAAACGGGGAGAAGGGGTCGACTTCCAGGGGTATGCTATAGTGCACTGGGGCAAAAAAAAAATGCGGATAACTGTTGGTAGCATGGGGAAATTCCCCACATGCCAATATCTAAAAAGGGCGAGCTCTTGCGTAAGGGGAAAAACTGAGAACAGTTGGGTGTTGAATAACCCCGCCAACCACAGGCTAGAAATAACAGGAAAAACCCACCAATATGTATAAACATCCACCCGACACCACAGTTTTCTCCAGCACATCCTAGTGCCCTGGGAAAAATTTTGGGGCTGTTCTAACGGGGTGAGGTACCACCTAAGAGATCTTTTGAAGGGCGGGGTGAGTGATACATTTTTGAGTGTTTGGATGTCGAATCGCCGCCTCCACAATCCTCCCCGAGAAGGACCCGGACAATTTATTTCCCTTTAGTCATATTTTCAGGTTTAGTATCCCAACCGGCTTCCATCAAAGTGGAATAAGTGGCTGAGAGGCCTTTAATGTTGCAGTTACTTCCCAGAAGAAATCGGTGGAAAGGGGATCTAGGTACCGTGGACCGGGGGGTGGACATTGAAGAAACCGATGTCGGGTCTGAAGTAGACAAAAAAAAACTGGAGTTTGGCAAGGAGATTGTGAAGATATCCGCAAAAGACCTGAAAGGGAAAATTCAGAGAAAAAGGGCCCCCCAAACACCCCAAAAACCTTAGAGATCCATCAATCCAAGCTTATATTCGGAATAGCTCCATAAAGCAAAGACAAAGGACACTATTTCTTGTCAACATAAATTTGCTTTACCCACTAATTTGTTCCACATCTTTAGCAGGTGCTGAATGGTAGGCATTATATATTGTGACTAGGGGGGTTGCGAAAGCCCAAATAATATTGCTAACAGGTGATCTTTGACTGAGCCACGGCCCAGCGTTAAGTTCTCTATAACGGACCAATGGTGTAAGCCCGGGTTATTCCAATGATAAAAAACTGGTTCTAAAATGGAGGAGATGTTATATGCCAGCAAATTTGGGACAGCCATTCCTCCCTGGTTTTTCAGCAAATGTAAGTATTGTTTCTTGAACCTCTTTTTTTTTTAGAACCCCGTATAAATTTTAGAAAGGGGTTTGGGGTTTTTTCAGCAGATTGGGGGGATCACAAAGGGGGGGGTTTGGGCCCTATAAAAAAACTTGGGGAAGGGGGAGCTTTTGGGGGGCAATTTTGGTTCCATGAAAGGGGGGTACTTTTTTTAAATTAATTTTCATCGATAAGGAGGAACTTAAATCTTCCCCCAATTTTTTTTTTATGTGTCTGAAAGACATACAAAGTTAATTTGGGGAAAAAGAGCTCTGACGATAGGGGCAAATTAACCCTCAATATGGGAAGTTTGGTGATGTTTAGTTTGTACATGGAAACTTCTGAATAGAGTTGAAGTATATCTAACTGTGCTGGGACAGAAACGTCCGGCTTTTGGCAAATCACAAGCACTTCCCCGCATTTAGGCGGGTTTTATGGCTATTTTTGGGCGATTCTAAAATCCCCTTTAACAAAGGCGATATTTCAAATCATTTCCGCCAGAGGCTAATACAAAAAGGAAAAAAATTGGGAGGAGAAAGGGGGGGCATCCCTTTTGGTACCGTTTTTTAATTTTGAACGGGGGTTCAAAATAAACCCAAAAAGAAAAAAGGGAAGCAGCCGGGGGTGAGGAAATAAAGGAAGAAAAATGTTTGAAAAAGTATAGTTTCCAGCAAACCCAAATTTTTGGGGGGAAGAACCTTTTTAAAAAATATGCCCAAAATTAATTCGGTCAAATTTGCTTTCTCCCCTTTCAAGGGGAAAGCAGGGCAGAAGGGCCTCACCTAAATTTTAAAAAAATTTTCTAGTAAAATTCAGCCCCGTCGGTTTCCCAACCTCTATTCTGTCTGTTTCAAAATTAAAACCCTACCGGGGTTTTGGGTTTAAATTTAAAAGTTTGGGTAATATTCCCTTTAATTTCTGTTGGCAAAAATTTTGGGAGAATAATTAATATCCAATTAAAAAGGAAATGGTTCTGTATTTTGACTTTACCCTTTTGGGTGGTTACCAGGTTTGGGGATGGTCACAATTGTACCGCAAAAACTCTCTTTTGGGGGGGGGGGGATTACCGGGTAAAAAAGGATTTTAAAGTATTCAGGAATGTGGATTAAAATCAATTAAAAAGTTTATAATATTCGTTTTTTTAAGCCATAGCCCGGGTTTGTTTGAGTTTAGAGGGCAAATTGCGGTTTGTAGCTTTGGAGGGGTAATTTTGGGGAATTAAGTGAGGAGTTGTTCCTTTCGAGACTGGGGGTAATTTTAGCTTATCAGGAGGCTTAATATCCGGGGGGGGGGGGGTTAGGGGGAATTGAGGGGTCATCTTTAAGATATAAAGGAGGTAGTATTGGGTGAATGAGTCCACGATTTGTTGGGGGGTGGGCAATTTTTTCGGTTTATTCTTTTGTGAGTAAAGAATCTTAGATCTGGCTTGAAGTTGTTTGACCCTACAAGCCAATAATTTGCCTGGTCGGTCCCCCTGCATATAAAAATTCCATTTTACCCCGCTAAAGGGGGATTGTATTGTGAAAAAAGCCTTTTTGCAGTTGATGCCTTAAAGACTAATAGCAACATTAGCAGGGGAAGGATATTTTTTGCAATACATCTGCATCTTGTTTTCTCCAAAGATCACCCAGACCTTTTTTCCTCTTCACGCTTCTCTCTGGAACAATCTTTAGAAAACTCCTCTAATAAATCCCTTAAAGGGGCGCACCAAGTTGGGGGTGAGACACAAGGAGGGGTTAATATCAAAATATTCCTGCAGAGAGGGTTTTATTTCCTCAGCAATTTTATTGATTTTAGGAGGAAGGATTCTCTCCCGGGAGAAAAATAAGAGGGGGGGGAAACCCATCTAGCAATTTGAAAGATGGGGCATGGTCTACCATGTTTTGTGCCTATATCGGTTGACAAAAATTGGGGAAGACTTGTTTGTTAAAGGGGAAAGAAATCTATTTGGGGTAGATTTGTTGGGGGGGGAGAAAAAGGAAAAGTCTTTTCCTAGGGGTTTCATAACTGCCAAGGGCCCGAAGATTTTTGTTTTTAAGAAAATTTAAGGCTCCACAGCCCGGGGGGGTTGCGGATTATTATCTCAGGGTTTCCCATGTTGTAAATCCCCACATTATTTAAAATTTCCCTTTATGAAGGGACTTGGCCTTTGCTGAAATTTGGAAAAAAAGCATTTGGGCTTTTTGGGCATGAGGTAACAATATGTTTTTTTACTATTAGGGACAATAAAGGGTAATGTAAACTACCATTCTTCAAAAGTGCTTTTTTGAGCGGGAAAGGAAAAAGGTAACTTTAAAGAAGATCGTTTCCCCAGCTTTTTTTTTTTTTAGGCAGGTAAAAAAGGTATTGGAATCTCCTATCCTCAAAACCCGTGGAGTCTTGCCCCTCGGTGGCTCTTAGACATATTATCGGCCTTAGATTTTTTTGCAATCTCTCCCTAGGTCGACCTTTTAAAGGGGGAATTGACCCCTTTTCCATTGAGGGGTAGTATTTTAATCCCCCTTGTGTTTGCAGGGGGTGTGTTTTAGGCCGGATCAGTATAAGGCAAGAGCCCCCTTTGGGGGAGGAAGACCACCAAATTGGATAGCTATCATGACATACATGGGGAGGGAAAAAAAAAGAACCAACAAACTGTGCAATCAACAGCAATACAGTATAACCAAACGTTTCCCGTGAGACGGAATAAGGACCCTCTGGGGGGGGAAAAGTTCGTGGCAGGAGGGGCCCCAGGATCAGTACAACAAAACCCCTAAGTATGGAAACAAAGCTCCAAAGAGGAGGGGGGCAAAGTTGTATTCTGCCCAAATCATCGTTTGGGTTTAGAGCGGATCTTGAAGTTTCTCGGACCACGTGGAGAAATTTCCTCCGAAACGGGGGATCCTTTTGTGCTTTTGGAAAGGGGTAGAGCTCGGACTGCAACAGTTCCAGATAGAAGGACTCTTTGACCATCTCAGGGGTATGGCAACAAGGGGGAAATTATCTTTGCTGATTTTAACTTGAAAAGGGGAAACCCCAAGGGACCAATATTGGATCTGGAGTATTTTGGATACGGGAGAACTCACACCGCTTCAGCATAGTTCCCGCTGAAAGGGCAGGAAAAATTCGATGTCCTTTACTTCTGGAAAAGGGTGGATGTTTGCATAAGCTCTAAGAGATCGTCCTTAGTGGGGGAAAAAAAAAAAAATTTTTTAGCAATGAATCTCTTGTGACTGACGGATGTAGATTTTTGGCTTAGGAAACTAGGGTTCGATCGATGTGAGATCAATCTGGGAGGAAATTGGGGGATTACTGCCATAAATCAGAAAGAAAAGCGGGGAGCTTCCTGGGTAAATTCGGCACACCCGAAGTCGGATATTTTCTCTCCCATCTGCCTCTAAATCTAAGATTTTGGAAGATAGCCTTTGCCGTCATCCCCAATGCCGTGTTGATCAATAAGTGAATTGTGGGGTATCGTAACTCCGCATCTTTTTTTCCAATGATCGGGTTTCGTGCAACAAGGGTTGTAGTGGACTTTAAAATTTTCCCCCATTGTATGTTTAAAATTCGGATGGTGTTTTCACGAAAGGGGAGAAAGAACTTGGAGGGCTTCAGTGGAATTAGACCGTTCCATAGTGTCGTGAGAGTCTAGCGAGTTTGAGTTTGGAGAGTTTGCGGACAACTCCGGGAAAGGAAAACCTTCCTCGGGAGAAGATGGTGGGAAAAGTTTGCGGGAAAAATTCTGTAAGTTTTTGTTTGGTTTGGTTTTGGTTCGTCTTTTGCTAGTGCCTCCCATTAGATGTTGGGTGGTGACCCGAGTAATGAATGATTAGGCCACAAGTGAGGTGATAAAATAGATGGGGTGCAGAGAATTTTTTTTTTTTTATTGCCTGTACTCCCCTTTTCCTTTTTGTTTCTCCTTCTTTTAGTATATCATAATAGCCTATGTGTCTACACAGTTCCCACAATACATCTAGGTATAAGACATGACTTGCAGAAGGGAGAACTCAGCCAGAAGCAAGACCCCACAGAGAGGCGTCACACAAGGTCTAAGCTGTAGATGTTTTGGTAATTAACAGTTGGTGTATGTCTAATGCTGCAGTATCTCGTGTGTCTAATAGAGAATCATTTAATATGCCGGCAGCGGTGATAAACAGTCGCTTCACCTCAAAGTTGGTCCATTTAACAGCAAGAGTTGGCTATGTATGGCCTAAGTCACCCCGCAGGTGTAGGTATTAGGCTCGATCTAGGAGCTGCTCTCAAATGAGTAACCAGGGGAGGTTTAGGCCGCAGTGGTGAGGAAAGTTATGCAAGGTACTGCCAGGGCAGAGTGTAAGTTGACTTTTAATTAACCGTACTCCGTTGTTCACGGGAAGGTGACCAGAGGTGGGGCGGGTGTCAGAAACTCCAGGTACACAGCAACCTTCTCCGCAATGATGCTTAGAAAGAGCAGAGACTGGGTGATCAGGGCCCAGTAATGGCGCAGGTCTCAAAATGGCCGCGACCACGTGTTAGCACTCTCAGCCCAAGTGTTGTGAAGGGCTATCTCACTGCTCAGGGGGCTCCGATCCCGATCCCGTTCCCGATGTCAGGCCAGTTACGGGGATTAATGGTGCAGTATGCGGCGGTCAGGTACTCAGCTGTGGTTCTAGAAGCTCCGCTCGCTCGTCCTGCGCGCTCGCGTCAGCAGCAAGTCCAGCTCCGGCTCTCCACGCGGGCTCGTCACTCCCGGACCGGATGCCCAGGTTCTGCGCAGCAGCCGCCGGCGGTGCAGAGAAGACAGGCAGCCGGTAGTCAGCGGGACCACATCACCTTCATCACAAGCACCGGCGAGGTGAGTAACCCACTGCTATGGGTCCACGGGTCTTCTGTGGAGCAGGTCTCGCAGACACAGCAAATGGCGGCAGCTCACGATCGGAGCAGCAAAGTGCCGCTTAACGGGGGTCACCAAGCCTGGCAATCACTCCAGGAGTCCTGGTATCTGTGCAGCAGATCTTCCGCTAGATGCAGCGTGGTTTGGATGGCAGAAAGGGGTTTATTTGTGCCGTTTACCGCAAGTTGCACACGGAGCTTCTCTCCTCTGCGTCCTACTCCATGCGCGTCCAAGCCCCGCCCCTGCTGTATTCACATTTAAGTGCAAGGTGCCTCAATGAATAAAGCTGTACTGCGCCAAAGTGAAAAAAAAAACACGTATCTGAAATGTATTCGGATAATAAAAGGTATTTTTGGCACCTATCAACCTGTGCTGACTACAAAATTGCTGGATTCTAATTTAACTGCAAGGTGGCTATATCATCAAAGCTGGAATGGGCAAATTTGAAAAAGAACACCTATCTGAAATGTATACTGATAATAAAAGTGGAGTTTTGCACCTAACAAAAGAGACCTGCAGTTACTAGAAAAGATGCATATCCTAATATAAGTTCAGGCTGCCCAATATCCAGGAAATATTTCAATAGAAAACTGTTAATAATAAAGCTATTGCAGTGCAATGTCTACACTAGGTCTTGGTGAACTATATCCGGTATTCTTTAAAGAGCTTGTCTGTTTTCGCCCACGGGCCCCCCCCCTCCCCCCGCTCCCACCCGTGACTTTACAGCGGTAGATGCTCCTTTAAAATTATCTATCTAACTACATAATATATTACAATATCCGATCTAACTAAGTTGTAAGGATCCCAGCTAACAGTAGAGCTTTCTCTGTGAAGAAATCGAATAATTTCGCTGAGCTGTTTGGACACAGGCAGAGTGCACGCCCTACTGCTTTGAGAAGCTGACAGACACTGACCATGAACAGGAAGGGCTGTTCTATGTAAAACGAGGTCATGTGATTTTTCCAGCCAATCGCAACCATACACATCCCAGTCATGACGTCGCACACACATCTCACCCTGCTCTATTCTGTAAGCTGATTTGCTGGCCGCCAAAATGACAGGAAGCGCCGAAAATGGCACGATCTTAATAGATGATGCACAGATTTTAACCTAAATTATCGCATGATCTAAAAATTTCGATCGACATAAAAACTGTGCCGATTTCAACTTTGTCGATAATAATCGCTCAACACTAGTCACAATGTATACACACATGTATAGCATTATTAAACAATAAAACATTATTGGCATTGTCATATCCATTAAAAGTAAAGTAAACATGACATGTGTTAACATTTCCAACAACATTGATAACTTATGTTTTTTTAATTGTTGACTGCATTTTATGTTTTTTGGGGTTGTATTATAGGCAGCTACTCTATTTATGTCTCTTCATGATGAGGATTGGAGCTGTTAATTATCAGAGAGTTTAATAGTGATGTTTTAAATCCATCTGTTATACTGATTCTGCTGTGTTTGCCCACTGAATTGTTACTTTACTTCTTTAGAGCTCATGCGCCAGTCTCAGTGAGGAGCTGGGAGATCTGTCATTGAGTATGCTGTAATTACTTGCATGGGATTGGCGGGTGGTTTAATTGGAGAAAGAGGAGTATGCACGCTTTACTTTACAGAATGCTACATTCATTTTTTATTTAACTTTATTTTTATTGAAAAGTCTTGTACATAAGAAACATACAATAAAAGCATATGCACAACATCATAACTGTACATGAAACAATTATTGAACTTATACAAGCGTAACTCTATTACCCATTCTTCTAGCGCCAATTAGCTACTTAAGCTTATAGACTCCTTTCATACTCCTTTCATACATTACAATATATTAACATACGCTTGAGTGTTCAGTATATGAATCAATAAAAAAAATTATTTGGTACACCAAGAAAAGTGAGGGGTATGGGAATAGGATTATCAATAACATTATAGCCAGGTTATACTTGATCCATTGGGGATGTCTAAAAGTAAATTCATCCCACTATCACTGAAGGGAGCCAAACTTCTTCACTTTATTATTAATTACTGCTCTCAAATACTCCATCTTCCTCACTTATTTTATTCTATCACATAAATCACTCAAGGTAGGAACTATGGTCTTCTTATAATTTTTCCACAGTTATGCTCTTCTGTATTAATACTGCATTCATGCTCGCCCTCTATATAATTAAGATGTATTTATATTACACTTTTGTGAGATTTTTAATGCTTTTTTACACTGCTTATGTCCCTATTGTGCACAGTTTTATATAAACTAACATATATGATTGATATAATTTTACCATCTCTATAATAAATTGATTTATTATGCTCTTATTCATTGCATGGTCACCTATTTATGTTTTGTGAAATCATCATGTTGTGCTTGAAAAAGGCTAAGTATGTGAATCTAAATGTCGTTTTTTTTGACATGCTGGAATAAAGAACACTTACACAGTAAAGCAGCCTACAGAACTTTCCATGACAAAATTCACATTGACAAAATTGTTAGTACAATTCTGTTAAAGAAAGAAGAACCCACAATGGTGACTGAAATAATGTGAAACTCATAAGAGTAATAATGACTTTAAATTTACTGAAAATCAACTAATGAAAATCAAACATAGCTTGTGAACTATCTAACTGAAAAAATTAAAGGGGTTTTCTCGCTACAAAGATCAAAGATCATATTTCAAATGATGGGGACAGTAAAAATAAGCACTTTTGCAATTGGTTTGTCACTTAGTATAGCAGATCTGAGCTAATCTGTGCATCAATAGCTATTTCTGCAGCAGCTGGACGGGAAACACCCACTTTTATGTGATTGGCTGACTGACATGTAATTCAACCTGTTTGAACACGCTGTGATTGGCTGCCTGCACTCTGTGCTTACTCCTCTCTGAGCTGTGGAAAACAAAAGTGAAACAAACTGCCTGAGAGGGCTGTGTGTGTACAATGATGGCTGTCTCAGTTGCTCTCTATACTCATCTCCCAGTGATGACTCTATGTAAAGGATCTGGGCAATTACTGAGTCTCTAGCTGTTAGATTCACTTTCCCCTCATATAACACAACCTTATACTCTGTGCTCCCCCCATATAACAGCCTTATACCCTGTGCTACCCCAATATAACAGAGCCTTATACAGTCTCCTCTACCTCCTGCCTGATAACAAAGGGGGGAAAGGGTGGGGGCAGAGTGCATTTCTCACATTTGTTTAATCAGTTCAGGCTGTATGTATAACTGTTTGCAGCAATAAAGGGGTTCTGGTCACAGCAATGCAGGGGTTCTGGTTACAAGGAGCCTGTGCAGCCTGGGAGGAAGATGACAGCTCTGCAGACAAGAGAATATTACAGGAGGTCTGCAAAGCTGACATCTTTTCCCTTCTACTTCTTCACACAGAATGAAGATGTCACAACTCTTCAGTGAGGGGAGGCATGTTTCCTCGGCGGAGATACACACCTACAGGGAAGAGAGACTCGCTCCTGGATTTGAAGCTGAAGCAGATAAAAACAGCTCAAGTCTACGAAAGTGTGTAATGATAAAACCCCTTTAAATAAACAAACTAATTAAACTGGCCTATACAAAAATGATGGTACCCTTAACTTAATATTTTGTTGCACAGCCTTTTTAAGGCAAGCACTGTAAATAATCAATTTCTCAAACTTTAACACCTGTCCACATTCTGGCCCACTTCTCATGAGCAAACTGCTTCAGCTGTCTAAGGTTTAGAGGATGCCTTCTTCATCCTGCATATTTCAGCTTCTTCCACAATAGGATTAGATTAGGGGTCAAAAAAGGCCACTTCTGAAAAGTCCAGTGCTTTGTTTCACAGTTGGTACAATGTTCTTTTCTTCATATGCCTCCTTTTTGTATCTGTGAATATAGAGCTGATGAGACTTGCCAGAAAGCTCCAGTTTTGTCTCATCTGTCCAAAGGATATTCTCCTAGGAGCTTTGTGGCTTATTAAAATGCATTTTGGAAAATTCCCAAATTGCTTTTAACAGTGGTTTCTACCTCAGTCATTTTCCAATAAATCCATTTTTTTCAAAGACAGTGACAGATGTTGGGATCTGACATCGATGTACTTTGACCTTGAAGTTCACCTCTAATCTCTTTGGAAGTTGTTCTTGGCTGCTTGGTTCCTTTTCACATTATCCGCCTCTTTAATTTGTAATCAATTTTCCTCTTCTGGCCACGTTAGGGAGGTTGACTACAGCTCCATAGACCTTAAACTTCAAAATAGTATGTGCAACTGTAGTAAAAAGAAAATAAAGGTGTTTTGAGATGTTCTCAAAGCCTTCACCTTTAACATGTTTGTCTATAATATTCTTTCTAATCTCTTGAAACAACTCTCTTCTTAGCTTCCTTTGGTCTGTATTCAGTGTTTTACACACCATGATACCAAACAGGACAGTGACTACATTCCATCCTTTAAAACATCCCGACTAGTTGATTACAAGTTTGAAAACACCTGCCATGCTAATTACAAGACACACCTTAGTTTAACATATCCCTTTGGTCAAATTACTTTCAATCTTTTCTAGGGGGTATCATCATTTTTATCCAGGCCAGTTTATTTTTATTTTTTTTCCCTTACTTTCAGAAAGAAGCTTTCATGGAAGCTTTTGCAGACTGTTCTGTCAGAATTATTATCTAATTCCATGGAACAATTATAACTGAGGACTTTTACAGATTCATATATTTTACCAACTGCAGGATAGTTTTTGTATGATATGAAAGTTTTATAACAAAAACTGTCATGAATGCAGTAGTACCAATCAGGTTTAATTCTTTAATTTTGAATTTTAGAAGATAAATTATATATATATTTTTTTTTACATTTTAAATTTTTTGTAGTTTTAAAGACTTTAGTTTATTTTTGGACTTTAACGTTTAGCTCCACTATGGACTAAACATTTATTGCTGAATATGTAATATAAGCACTAACCTGAAAGACTTGAAGGCCTTCATTAGCCCCCTGGATTCCATGGCAACTGAACATCACTCTTAACTCTCAAACAGTGCGGTCACTGTTCTAAAAGTTTAAAAAAGGTAGGTAGAATGCACCAAATGTAAAAAACTTTTTCTCGCAGTTCATACATACGGCAAATGTATGCCAAACCGACAATCGGCCACCAAGCACCTTTTACCACTGTGGCTTTTCAAAACTGTTATTGCCTAGGTTTGATGCAAAGATTCAAAATGTGTCAAATTCACAAATTGGTGTGACACCCCCCCCAGAAGCCAAAAATTTTTGGGCGTGTTTAAAAGTTTGCACAGGCGCTTTCGCACAAATTTTTGGGAAATTTGGCTGTTCATATATCTAAGAACAGGTCTACTACAGCCCTTTGATGCCAGACAACTGGCGCAGCCCCATTTATGCATATCGCCCTTAGTAGCTAAAAAGCCAGGAGTAGAGCAAATTTCAATGCTGACCACTAATGGCAACACAGTTGGCATTCACTGCTTCATTGGGCTATCTTGTTAATACATTGTTACAAGGCACAACACAGACCTTCACAATGTTACTTAAGCCATTCATGCTCGTTTGGATAGCTTTTTTTACCATTTTGCAGCTAATCTGTAATAAAAAAAAACCTTTCCTGACTTAGTGCATCTGTATATTATGGCTTTAATGTTTTTATGTTTTCAGTGAATTTCAAGGCTCCATGACTAAAAATATCAAGGGTGGTGGTCATTGACAGAGACTTTGCTGTTTCCTGTCAACAGGCCTGATGCAGTTGGTAAAATATATGAGCCTGAAAAAGTCCTTAGCTTTTCACGGTTATTTTTGTTCCATAGAATAAGGTATTAATTCTGACAGCAGAACAGCCTGCAAAACTTCTCAGGTTTTCCTAACAATCCCTGAGACTATTGATATGCTTATTCAAAAACAAAAATGCAGGGAACTAAAGCTCTTACCACCTGTAGGAAATCTAAAAACAAAATAACACAACATTATATATTATGTAAAGTTTCTAAACTACCTGCAACATTAAGAATTTACAAAAATTCCAAGTACTACCCAGGCACCATAATTCTATAGGCTTAAACCCAACTGAGCGTCTGTGGGACTACCTTAATCACAATATATTTTCTCTACGGACTCTCCACCACACATCCTCCAGCAGCTGTGACATGCACTGAAGGCAGAATGGCTTCAGATACCCGTGACAACCTACCAGGACCTTATTGACCATTTTAAATTTTTTGTCTATTTTGATGCCCCTGCTGTACTTTTGGGTTAGTCAAAATTAGCTATGGTCATAATAAGGGACTTGCGTGTAATTAATATAAGTAATATAAGTAATGAAAGCACTCACTGAACTAGAAGTCTTGAGGGCACTTGGCACGGCTCTGTGGACCACACTTCTTATATTATATAAAAATATATATATATAATTTATATATAATATATATTAAATTATATAAAAAAATGTGGTTCTCCACACCAAGGCCAAGTGCCCTCAAAACTTCTGTTCAGGCTTTCATTACTTTTAAATTTCTTAATTAATTACCATCTAGTCCCATTATTAGACCACAGCAAAATTTTGACCCCTACCTTTACAGCTCTGGGCTTATGAAGTCCATTTTCATAGAGACACAGGCTAGGTTCTTAGTCCAAACATGGATCCTCCTGTATGTTATTAGTGTAAAATGCAGGTGCAGCAGAATCAGGTAAAAAATAAACAAAGCTCCTGCTCATCTGAGCACTAACTGTACAGTGGTTGTTTCTCTCACCATCACCTCAGCAAAACTAAGCTGTGAGGGAAACACTGTTTACCTCCTATGGAGCTTCTCAGGCCAAACATCTTGTCCTGGGTAGCAGCCAGCCACAATTTAGCTGACTTGCTTACTTTTTAGTCAGGTAAACCGGCCGGGACAGGGGGGAGTCACCCATCAACATTTGACTTCCCCGTAAGAGCCCTCCCGGATCAGCGTTGGAAAAAGCAAACAATTGTTCAACCCTGCCAAACTTTATTTCACTATAGACCCAAAAAAGGCTCTGACTTCACCAAGGCCAGTTACCTTGATGACGTATCTTTCATTCTCCAGGTATATGTGAAGAACCTGGCTGGGACATATATATTTCAACATCCACTAGCTGTGAACGTGAAACTACTATAATTATATCAACAATCATCTTGGCTATCTCATACATAAATCTGACTTGCAACTGTATAGCATATGCTTAGTTTGCAGATTCTTGTCATGTAACTGCATTGCTCCTGATGATGGGACAATCTTTTTTTTCTTGATTGCTACAAATTACAACCTGTTCTCACATTCCCTTATAGCTCAGTGTACTAATAGGTTGATTCCCAAGCGCAAGGTCACTGATTCGAATTGAGGCGCAGCCATAAGGAAGATTTCCAAAGAAAAGAGAAACAGCATCATCCAACTCATCGTTAGCAGTCTTTCCGCCAAGAAAATGCATCATTTTAACAGCAAGGGAAATTGATCCCCAAATATCCAATGGCTCAGTATAGGATATTTTAAAAATCCACACCTTGGCTAAGCACATAAAATATCCTTCAGCAAATACAATAATAATAATAACTTGCTTCTTAAATTACCAGGAAAAAATGGATTTCCACATTTAATACCTAATCATACAAAAAACAAATAGTGTATTAAATTGTTGTAGCTATCAGTAATTAAACTGACCCTTATAAAGAACAACGTGTTTCGTGTGTATAACACATCCTCTGGTTCCGTCCTCTAATAATGGTATCGGTGTTATATACCTTTCATTATGCCACCACATCTGTAATTAACAGGTAACTGTCATTTACTCCCTAGTCAGTATCTGTATCCAAGCTTAGATACTTAAAAACTTTCTCAGTTGATCTATGTGCAAAAACACTCCTTAAGAATAAAAGGACATTTTGGAATCACTCCTTTAGCATAAAAAAAAAGATAAAACAGAGATAAGTTACCTTTAGCAGAGCGTATGGGTAATACAAATTCCTTGTGGAAAAAAACAAACACAGAACTACAACTACGGAACATTTGTGGATGTTGGGAGATGTCCAATCAAGTGTAATCCGCACAAAAGCTGCAAATATCGGATAAACGCCAACCGAGTTCATTTGCTGAGAGTATCTCTCACCACATGCTATAAGGAGTGTTGTGCCTCGATCATAGTACATCCCTTAAAGGTAATCAATCAGGCTCGGACTGGGCCGCCGGGGGATCGGTGAATCCACCGGTGGGCCCTGAGCTGCTGTGGGCCCTGGAGGCAGTGCCATCGCTCCCCGGGGCCCATCCGCGCATCCGGTCCCTGAGCGCCCGGGCCCTGCGTCCTGAGCACCCAGAGACCGAGCCCGGGAGTTGGGGACTAATGTCCCCGACTCCCGGGGCTGCGCGGTGTCAGCGGAGTACAGCGCCACTTGCGCTGCGCTGCGCTCCGCTGATCTCCCTGGCAGGCTGAAGATTTTAGGCCTTCTGCCTGCCGGGCGCCGGCCCCTACTGCTGACGTAGGCAGCGCGTTGACGTCACATCACCGCGCCGCCTATGCAGGGTGGCAGGAGCCGGCGGGGAGCTCGGAGCGGTGGGGAGATCGGAGCGACAGGGATCCGGAGCCGGGTAAGTGATTGATTGTTGTTTGTTTTTTTTAATCTGCCTACAGAGGCCCTGACTACAAAGGGGGGGGGGTGACTACAAAGGGGGGGCCCTACTACAAAGGGGGGTCCCTGACTTACAAAGGGGGTCCCTGACTACAAAGAGGGGTCCTGACTACAAAGGGGTCCCTGACTACAAAGGGGTTCCCTGGCTAAAAGGGGGGTCCCTGACTACAAAGGGGGGCCCTGGCTACAAAGGGGGTCCTGGCTACAAAGGGGGGTCCCTGGCTACAAAGGGAGGTCTCTGGCTACAAAGGGGGGTCCCTGGCTACAAAGGGGGCCCTGACTACAAAGGGGACCCTGGCTAATGCAAGGGGGCCCTGGCTAATGAAAGGGGGGCCCTGACTACATAGGGGGGCCCTGACTACAAAGGGGGTCCTGGCTAATGAAAGGGGGATCCGACTCAAAAGGCCCTGGGTAATGAAAGGGTTTCCCTGACTATAAAGGGGCCCTGGCTAATGAAAGGGGTGCCCTGACTAGAATGGGGGCCCTGGCTAATGAAAGGAGGGCCCTGACTACAAAGGAGGCCCTGGATAATGAAAGGGGTCCCTGACTACAAAGGGGGCCCAGGCTAATGAAAGGGGGGCTCTGACTACAAAGGGGGCCCTGGCTAATGAAAGGGGGGCCCTGACTACAAATTGGGCCCTAGCTAATGAAAGGGGGGCCCTGACTACAAAAGGGGCCCTGTCTAATGAAAGGGGGGCCCTGACTACAAAAGGGGGCCCTGGCTAATGAAAGGGGTGCCCTGTCTACAAAGGGGGCCCTGGATAATGAAAGGGGGGCCCTGACTACCTAGAGGGGGCCCTGACTACCTAAATACTAAAGGGGGCCCTGACTACCTCCACAGTAGCTAAAGGGGGGGGGGCTTACTTTCTGCACACTAGCTAAAGGAGGCCCCTACCTGTATATTACCTAAATGGACCCTAACTGCCTGTATACTACCTAAAAGAGACCCCTAACTGCCTATATACTACCGAAAAGAGACCCCTAACTGCCTATATAGTACCTAAAGGATGCCTTAACTGCCTGTATAGTACCTAAAGGAGACCCCTAACTGCCTGTATAGTACCTAAAGGAGACCCCTAACGTCGTATACAACCAAAGGGGGCCCCTAACGTTATACTACTTAAAGGGAAAAGCCCTAACTGCCGTATACTACCAAAAGGGGGGTCCCTAACTGCTTCGCCTATATAAAGGGGACCTAACTCCTAACTTTACCAACGGGGGAAACCACCTACCTACAGCCTTACTAATTGGGACTCACCAACACCTACCTACAGCCTACCTAACTGGGGTCCATAACCTAACGTAGCCTACTACTTTCCTAACTGGGGCCTGATTATTAACTAGGGCTACTTACCCACCCCCCTTGGCAGGTAACCCCCCCAGCCTGCCTGGGGCTTAAAACCAATTTTCCACGGGGGGCCCACCTCCCCAAATAGGGGCCCATCATTACCGGGACCCCCGCCCATTTTTCCACCACCAAGGTCTTGTCTACCTACCTGGTTAAAAAAAATTGAGAGGGCAGCGCCCATGTTTTAGCATTAACTCCCGGGGGTTAATCCTCTCCCCACCTTCCCCCCCTTAGGATACTAGGCCTCAAGTTTTGGCTTTTTACCCGTCTCCCCCCTGCTGGTAGCTGTACAGAGGTGGGGGAAAAGGTAAAGGATGCTGGAAAAATGAGGAATCTAAGATATTTGTGTTTAAATTTTTGCAAAGGGTGAGTGGGGCCGGGACAAGTCACATGGCGGTGGGAAAAGGAGCAGAAGAAAAGGAAAAAGAACACTCATAGAGAAAGAACGACTCCTCAGATATGACTCCCGGGGAGTCCCTATTTTAGGGGGTTTTTTTTTATATGAATGTATGGTGACCTGAGCTGGTGTCTGACCCCATTGGTCTCTATATGGCGGGGTTGTAGGTTATACCGACTGGGGCGGAGCACTATGTGGTCTCCATAAGCGCTGTTGTAGGGGTTTTATTGGGACTAGATAGTGGCACGTACATGTGTCCCGATTGTAAAAGTGAGGGAAAAAACCCGACCCTGGATTAGATTAGACTTTTTCTTTTTGCTGGTGTTTTATTTTTGAAGGGGGGAGGTGCGTGACCAAGGGAAACGTGGAAGGGAATTGTATGTGGGGAGGGGGATATGGATGGAGCAACTTAGCCCTGTGTCTAGGAGATGCTAGGATGACAAATGTGTGACTACATTGTACTACACAAAACAGTTCTGATATGCACACAGTATTATGAGGTAAAATGGGCGCGTTTATGTCCAGAGGCCGGTAATATTTCATTACAGTAGGGTGGGCCCCCCGAGATCAATTCCCCTGTGGGCCCCAGGCCCCCCAGTCCGACACTGTGATCAATAGTATTTTTCTTAATTTTTGGAAATACATCACCTTGGATAACACACCAGGGAGCACTTGTGCCTGTTTTTTCTCTTTCCCTTTCACATATCTACCTTGGGAGGCCAGCCCAGGACTTGGACAGGTGTGAATAGCAGCGCCATCAATATGGACTATTATAAAAATCGAACGACAACCATGGAGAAAATACTGGGATATCTAATGGACAAGAAAGACCCAGGATTTGTGAGTACATCTACTATAGACATTTTTTTTCAGAGGAGGAGACATTATACATGAAAAATTTATTCACAGATCTGGAGAAAAAACTCTTCTCTAAAATCCAACACCAGATTGATGTGACTTTCTTGGAAATGTATCTAAAGGAGAGACTAGTACCAAAAGGTCTACAGGTGAATCTTATTCCTACTTTTAATGATGATGCAGATTTTTCTACTGCATGGGAACTGATCCTAACTGACTGCTCTATTAGACTATTGGAGTTGTTATATGCTAAATGTAATCACATATGTTTAAATGTGAATACTGAAATTGGTATTATCATGAACGAGTTAGACAAATTTCGCACACACAAAGAATTTATTAGTTTGGAGAACACACTTAGCTCAAGAGCTAACAAATATGAATTAATAATAAAAATAATAGATAAAAAACATTTTAAATTGCAAAGGGATCAGAGGTTGAAAAGTCAGAATTAGAGATGGGCGAATTGATTCTAAGTGGAATTCGTTTAAAATTTCAGGAAAACTTCGATTCTGAACGAAGTCGAATTTTGGGGTGATTCGCGGGAACGAAGCGTGTTTTTAATTGATAAAATGGCTGCGAGCACATGGCGTTACATGGGCAAAGAAGTCTGGGGGGAAGAAAGGAGTAACCTACATGACATGTGCAGAGATGAAGCCAATCAAAAACCGGCAGATTCTGTGATCACCGCACTAATAATCCCGGGGCGACGTGGGAGTTCACACTGCTCTCACTGTCTTAAGCTGCTGCGCGCTGATATCTCACCCTAAAGAACTAACTTTTTTTACACGATTTTGGGGGGGTTTTTTACACTTGTCTAAAAGACGCTCTCTTACATTTTTATTTTGTGGGGGGTTTTAATTTAAGTCCATGTGCTCCCAATTCAGCGCAAACAATTTAAAGCTATCTGCAGCTTTTGGCACATTTAAAAATCCAAGGGGTTTTTTCTAAGCCTGTTTTCTGTTTATTCAGTTAAAGAAACAGGTTTTTTTTCAATCCAAATACCCTTTAAATTTTTGGCTCTCATTTTTTTGCACAATTTAGTCCCGGGGGTTTAAATTAAGCGTTTTCTCTGTTTGGCACAAAAGAAACAGTTTTTCAATGCCAAAGAAAAATTTTGCCTGTACATAATTTAACCGAAGTAATTTAAGCGTTTTTCTTTTTTGTGCTCATAAAATACAGCCGTTTCTCCAAAAAGCGGGAAATTTTTTTGGCACACATTTCTTTTGCAAAATTTTACCCCAAAGGGTTTAACTAAGTTTTTTTCTGCAGTTGTGTCAAAAAAAAACGTTTTTTTCAACCCAAAGAAAAAATTTTTGGGCTATACATAATTATATCCAAGGTTAATTAAGCTTTTTTTGGGGGGCCCCTGGGTTTTTTTGCCTTTTTCCGTAAAAAACAAAAACTTTTTCGGTTTTTTTAAAAAAACACCGTTTTTTACAAAGCGGAAATTTTTTGGCAGCCTTTCTTTTGCCAATTTACACCCAAAGGGTTAATTAAGCATTTTGGCTGTTGTTGGTCAGTAAAAGAAAGGTGTTTTCAACCCAAAAAAAAATTTTTGGCTGTACTTAAATATACCGAAGGTTAATTAAGCCTTTTGTTTTTTATATTCAGAAAAATACACAGTTTTTTTTTAAAGGGCAATACAAGTAAATTTTTTCCTCCCCATTTGGGACGCAATTTAAAACAAGGGTTCCCAAAACTTGTTAGGGGGGTTCATTTGGGTCAAATACAGGGTGTGATTTATCAATACAATACTTCATTAAACAGAGTCTGACATTTTAGAACAAACATATGTCAGAAGAGAGGTGCGCTTTCACTTTCGAGGGGCAGGGGACAAACATTCCTGGGCGGGTCCAGTCGCAGCACAGAAAGGGGGAGTCGCAGCGGGTTTTTCATCATTAGGCCAGAACTGCCGTGTCATTAGCGGCCCGGTGTTGACCAAAAACCAAAGGGGTTCTTGATTGGTTGACTAGTCTCCCTCCTCCCAAAACACTGACAACCCCCCCAAAGAGCCCCAGGGAACGCAGACAAAAACCCTTAGTTGGCATGGCCCGGGAGCGGGGTCAGCGGCCCTCCCCTTTCCCCAAACCCGCCACTGTCCCCCCTTTTTCCCCTAGCCAGAGATTTTAAATGGGTCTGGGTTTACTATATAGCGGGGATAAATTTTTGGGGGCAGTCACCTACTTGGCGTGAAGAAATGGGCCCAAATTCCCCTTCTTGCAGTAGGCGGAAAGGGTATAGATTGGAGAGGGGCAGGGAGGTCATTTTGTGAGGGTCAGCTCTGATACCAATTCGGTGAGGAGGACGCATGAAGATGAAAACAATAATCGATGATGAGTAGCCAACCGCACTTGGGAGTCAGGTGAAGAAAGGGGCTTCATCATCTTGGGAGAAGAGGGCTCGCTTGCGCGCAGGCAGCGGCGCACCCACAAGGGGGTTTGTGGGGCCCTGAGTCACGGGTACGCAGTGTGGGGTGGGACCCAACACCCAGGGGGTAAAAAAACCCCGTTTCCGGGTCCAAGAAATAGCGGAAAGGGGCTCGTGAGGAGCGGCGGTGTAGTCATCAATGCGGAGCGTTGCAAAAAATCAGGTCCCCGGGGTGTGGCAGCTCTTTCCCTAAGACCCCAAAGGGGGCCAATAGGGTAATGTAAATCTGGGGCAGAAAGTGAAGCGGGCCGGGAAGCAAAAAGTTTGCCCAGGGCCCTCTAAATACATAGCGTCACCATCCGGGGGCCTGGGAAAACGGGTCAGATGGGCGGTCCATTTCTGCCCCCGCACAGGGGGATGTATTGCACCCAGTCAAGGCTCCCCCACCTCTCAAAAGGGGAGCTTTTCCTTTGCCATCATCTCCCGTCCAGACCTCTTGCCCCCTACCAGGCCCAGCTCGTTCAAAGGCGTTGCATAGAGACAACGTATGCGCCCAAACCCAAAACCAAGGTCGCGCTGACCATTCCTGTCCAAGTTGTTGGAACTGCAGTCCCCCCTTTCCAAATGGTGGACTCTGCCCTTCAGAGAATTAATGACCGGCCGAGCCGAGTGGAGATTTCCCAAAGCCGTAATTTTTTTCCCCAAAAGGCAGTACCACCCCTTCACAAATATGAAACAAAGGTGGCCCCCCTTTAGTTACTTTGTTCCAAAGGTGCACGGCAGCGGGACGGGGGAGCGTAACTACGGTGGGGCCGACTGCCTTTCGGCCCACGGGGGTGAATTTTGCTTTCCGCCAGGCACACCAAAAAATTACGGGAGACCCCGTTTTTTCCCTCCCCATTGTCAACTGCTGCTCCTGCCCCAAGTCCCCCCTCCTCCCCAAAACCCCACCACCATCTAGCCCCACAAGTATGCTCCACAAACCACATTTGTGGGCCCGTGTCACGATTCTACCCCTGGTTTGCTGGGAACACGTACCGGGGAAAGGAATCTCCGCACATCAGAAAGAAATCGATGTGTGGCTTTCCCCGCCCCAACTGCAAATGGGAACCATGGAGGAACATGGTTCCGGCTGCCAGAGAGGGTGGCCATGGCCCTGCGGCGCAGTGTTCATTGGGTTGTGAAAAGTTTCCTGAAGTTTTCCACCGATCTTCAAATTCTGAAAATCCAGGACACATCATCATTCATCCTTCCACAAAGCCGGGAACCCTCCTCGATTGCAGGGGCAGAACGGCCTCCCCCAACACCGCTGTATCGTTTTTCCCATCCTTGGAATTCCAGCCTGCACATTTTGGGGCCCGACTGTTAGAACAAAAAAGGCCATTAACGTTTTTTTGATGATCAGGGGGACGGGGATACCCCCCTGTGTAACTTTGATGTCACCCCAGTGGCGTCAGCTGACACCCCCTTTTTTCTGAGGCCATTCGAGGAGGCCACTTTATTTGCAGTCGCCAGGACTAGGAATGAAAACGCATTCCACTCTTCATGCCCTGGAACGATCTGAAAAATCTTCTGGGGGGACTGGAGACGGGCACTACATCTTGGGGCCCCAAGAGTCCGGTGGGGATTAAAACCAGGAGGAGGAGGAGGACATTGGAGCAAAAAGCATTGCGGTGAAAGAGGGGAATTTCCAAGGTAAAGGAGAGGGAGCAGACAGTGGAGGGGAGAGGAGATGGGGAAAGACGGGGAAAATGACCCCAAGCACCGTGGCATATACATAAGATGGGGCGGGGTCCCTCGAAGTCCTTGTGCAGATGGCCCCCGCACTAAATTTCCCGGGGATGACAGCCGAATAGTCACCATCCGGCAGAGGGATACTTCGGCTCTCCCCCCTTTTGGCCCCTTGCTCCCTTTCCCAAAAATGGAGCTTTTTTTCCCAGCTGCTGAGAGGGAGGACAAACTCAAAAACTATTAAAAATCCTCTTTATCAGTTGCCGCTCCCTTGTTGGCATCGCCCCCTCTGACGGTTTTCCGGGGGGTTCCTCAGCGCTCCAAAAACGCCGCGCGCTGGGGTAAGGTTGGGGGGTAAGCTTTTACCGTCTCCATCACAGCAACCAAGTTGGAGTCTTTGGGGACAGCCCCTATGAAGGGGGCACTCGCCCCACAGCAGCGGGCCCGGGAGAGACCCTGAACCAATAGGGGGCCTATTTGAATAGCACTCCCCCCCCAGTTAGAAGATCCCTGGGCTACTGGGCACCAAAATGGGTGTGTGCCGCAAATTCCGATTTGCAGGGGAAGGTTCTCCCGACCATATTTGGGATCAAGTGGGGGTTCAGTGGGCGGGGGCCATTGTTACCCCAAGGGGAACCCGTTTTCCCGGGGAAAAATAGGAACGACTGACCTTTGTCAAATGAACAGGGGTATCGCCAGGATTTTCACACACCAATTCCTAGGCTCAAATTACATCACCATGAGCCTCACCCAAAATTTTAGAAATGAGTCTGGGGGTTTAAACACCAGCGCAGCCATATTCTGATCTGCCACCCTTGATCCCCACTTACGCCAGTTTCCCATCAGCACCCCCCATTACCAGGGACTGGTATTGCCACCCACTTTCCCCCCTCTGTAATTGTGACACCTCTGAACTATGCTGGGCTGCTGTTGTTTCTGCTCGGTCACCCCACACCCTGTCATTGTGCCAGTCTTGACCCGCTGCTGCTGTTCCCTGCCCTCACCTCCACACTGTTCTTGTGCCACTCGGGCCTACTCCTTTTTTTGCCACCTCCATTGTCTTGTTCATGTCTGACCCATGCTCGCTGTGGCTGCTGGGACCCCCACACTCTGCATTGTACCACCTGGGCCCACTCCGTTTTTGCCACCTTCACACTCTGTCATTGTGCTACGTCTGACCTCAGTGGTGCTGTGGCGCTGCCGGACCCCACACTTGCCCTTTTGCCACCGGGCCTACTCCTGTTTTTTTTCCACCTCCAGAATGTCATTTTGCACTCTTGACCTCATCTGCGCGGCTCTTGGCCTTCACACTCTTCATTTGCCACCCGACCTGATGCGCTGCGTGGCTGCTGCAGTGACCTCCACACACGCCCTTTTTGCCATCTCTGCCTGATCTGCTGCTGTTGCTGCGCCGTGGCTCCACTTTGTCATTGGGGGTACTCGTGGCCTACTTTTGTTTTTTGCACCCCCCGAATGTCATTGGCCACTCTCAAAACCCCATGCCGCTAGGGGTGCTGCGGACCCAACCCTGTCATTGCCCCCTCTGACCCGAGCTGCCTGTTCTGCGCTGTGAGCTCCACATTCTGTCATTGGCCACTTGTGGCCCCTAATGTTTTAACTCCAGAATGCATTGTGCCCCTTCTGACCCAGCTGCTTCGTGCTGTGCCGTGACCTACACACTCGTCACTGTGCCACTCTCTGACCAAACGCTGCGTGGTGCTGCCGGACCTCCACACTTTCATTTTCCACCGTGGCCTACTCCTGTTTTTGCCACCTCCTGAATGTCTTTCCACTCTCGACCTCATGCTGCGCTGTGGCTGCTGTCGTGACCTTTACACTTGTCATTTTGGGCCCCTGTCTGACCTCATGTACTGCGTGGCTGCTGCTGGACCTCCACATGTGTAATTGTCCCAACCTTGGCCTATTTCCTGTTTTTTGCCACCTTTCCAGGAATTGGTCATTGTGCCTTTTCTGCCCCTACCCTTGAAAGTCCCTTTGCTGTGGCTGCTGTCCCGGGGGACCTCCACAACTTTTAGGAGTCCTTTTTTTTTTACCCCCCTCTGTAGGCCCCTTAACCTCCCGTTTTTGGGGGTCCCCTTTCCAAACCCTGTCATTGTGCCAGTCCTGACCTCAGCGTTCTTTTGGCTCCTGCCTTTTACCCCCCACTGTGTCTTTTGGTCCACTCTGGGGCCCCTACCCTGTTTTTGCCACCTCCAGAAGTCATTGTCCAAACCCCTCTAAACCTCATGCCTGCTGTGGTTTTTTTTTTTTTTTTTTGCTGCGGTGACCTAACACCCCACTGCATTTTTCCCCTCTCTAAACCTGAGCTGCTCCTGTGGCTGCTGCCGTGATCTCCACACTCTGTCTTTTGGGGCCACTCTGGGGCCTACTCCTTTTTTGGGGCCCACCTCCCAAAATGTCTTTTGTGCCACCCCCTTCTGACCTCATTTTTTGCGCGGGTTGGCCCGCGGGCGGTGACCTACACCCCTCTGCCCCTGGGCCCTCCCCCTGACCTAAAGCTGCGGGCTCTGGCTCCCGCCGGATCCCACACCCCTGCCCCCCCCTTTGTGCCACTCTTTTGGAAACTCATCCCGGCTGAGCTTTTGGTTTTGCTTGCTGCGGTAAATCCCCACACCCGGGCATTGTGCCAATCCTGACCTCTTTGCTGCTGCTGTTGCCCTGCCGTACCCCCACACTTTTTCCCTTTGGGTGCCCCCTCGGGGGCCTACCCTTTTTTTTTTGCCATTTTTCCAGAATGTAAATTTGTTCCACTGTCGCCCTAAAGGGCTGCTGCTGGGGCCCTGCGGGCCGTGACCCCACACTGTGCCCTTTGTCCCCAACTTTTGTAAACCTACTTTCCGGGTTTTTTGCCACCCCCCAAAATGTCTTTTGGCCATTTTCTTGCCCCTTCTTTGGCTGCGGCTGCTGTCTGCCCTTCACACTCTGTCATTGTGCCACTCTTTTCCCTTTATGCTGCGCCGTTTTTGCTCCCGGACCTCCACACTCTGTCATTGTGCCACTCTGGGGGCCAACCTCCTTTTTTTTTAAAACCACCCCCCGAATGTAATTTGCCAATCTCTAAACCTAAAGTTGCTGCTGGGGCTGCTCCCCGTAACCTACACACTCTGTCATTTTTCCCAAAAGTCGCCCCTCAGGCGCTGCTTTTCCCTCCTGCCAGGGAACCCCCCCAAACTTTTGTCATTGGCCACCCTGTGGCCCTTTACCCCCTTTTTTTTTTCCCCACCCCCCCAAAAATGCCCATTGTCCCAAACTCTCGGACCTAAACCCTCTGCGTGGTTTTTTTTCTGGTTAAAACCTCCCACCCTTTGTCTTTGGGCCCTCTTTTCCTACTTCCTGTTTTTTGGCCAAACCCCCAGAATTTCTTTGTGCCACTCCCCTTACCCCCTGCCTTGCTCCCTTTGGGGCCTGCTGCCGTAACCCTACACACCGGGTCTTTGTGCCCCCTGACTGCCTCTTTCTGCTGCTTTTGGGGCTGCTGCCGGGACCTCCACCTGTTTTAAAAGTGCCACCCCTGTGGCCTACTCTTTTTTTTTCCCCACCCCCAAATGCCCCATTGTGCCACTGTCTGACCTCATGCGGTTTGCTGGGCTGCTGCCCTGACCTCCGCACGGGCCCATTGTGCCATTTTTTGGTGGCCTACTCCTGTTTTTTTTGGGCCACCTCCAAAATTTCCCAATTTGCCACCTCTGACCTCATGCGGGTTTTGCGGTGGCTGCTGTCATGACCTACACAACTTTAAATTGGGGGCCACTGTCTGCCCCTCATGTTTGCTGCTGTGGCTGCTGCCGGGACCTCCAAAACTGTGTCATTGTGCCACTTTTGTGGCCTCTCTTTTTTTTTGCCAACTTCAGAATGTAAAGGTGCCACGTCTCCCTTTATGCTGCTGCGGTGGCGCTGCTGTGACCTCCAAAACTCTGTAAATTTTTCCAAATTCTGTGGCCAAACCCTTTTTTTTTTTTGGCCCCCCATCCAAATGTCATTGGGGCCCCCTCTCGGGACCTGTTTCCTGCTGGTGGGGGGCTCCCGGGGGGGTTACCTCCCCCCCCTCTGTCATTGTGCCACTTTTGGGGGCCCCTACTCCTTTTTTTAGCCACCTCCAAAATTGTCTTTGTCCCCACTCTCTAAACCTCAGGGTTTGCTGCTTTGGCTGTTTTCCCGGGGAAACCTACCCACTCTTTCATTGGGGCCACGGGTTCCACCTCAGCCTGCGCGGGGGGGCTGCTCCCCGTAAACCTTTCCCCTGAGTTATTGTCCCCCACCTTTTGGCCTACCCCTTTTTTTTTGCCCCCTCCAGAATGTCATTGGGGCCCACGTCCTGACCTCATGTTTGTGCTGTTCCCTACTGCCTTTCCCCTCCGCACTGTGTCTTTGGTTGCCACTTTTGGTTTACTCCTTTTTTTTGCCACCTCCAAATGTCTTTTGTGCCACTCTCTAAACCTCATGCTGTTTGCGGGGCCTTGCCCATGACCTACACACTTTTTCATTTTCCCAACGTCGACCCATGCTGTTTGCTGGGGTTTTTCTGCCGTGACCCCCAACACGGGTTTTTCCCATTTTTTGCCACTCTTTTTTTTGGCCCTTAAACTTGGGCCCTGTTTTTGGGTCACCTCCGGGAAATGTTCTTTTGTGCCATTTTCCTCCCTTTTTACCCCCCAAACCCTGGCCCTTTGCCTCGCGGGGCGGGGGTTTGCCGCCCCCCTCCACACCCTGCCATTGGGGCCACTCTGTGGCCTACCCCCTTTTTTTTGGCCACCTCCGAATGTCTTTGGGTGCCACCTCTGCCTCCTGTTTGCTGCTGTGGTCCCCGCCGGTACCTACACACTCTGTCATTATGCCACTCTCGACCTGATGCTGCGGGCGTGGGCTTCTGCCAAACCCAACACTTTGCATTGTGACACTTTGGGGGCCAAACTTTCTTTTTTTTTGGTCACCTCCAGAAGACTTTGGTGCCACTCTCTAAACCTCATAAGGGTTTCCCGGGGGCCGGGCCTCCCCGTGACCTACACACCCCTGTCTTTGGGTGCCACTCTCTGACTTAATGTGCTGCTGCGGGTTGGGCAAAGGGCCATCCCCTCCAGAATGGGGTCTTTGTCTACCCCCCTTTGGGGCCTATTTCTGTTTTTTTTGCCCCCCCAGGGCCAAAAATGTCATTTTGCCCCCACTCTGCCCTCATGTTGCTGCGGGGCTGTTTCCTGACCTACACCCCTCTGTCTTTGTGCCACCCCTTTTACCTAAAAGCGCTGTTTTTCCCTCCTGCCCGTGCCCTTCAAAAACTCTGTCTTTTTGTGCCACTTTGGCCAAAACCCCTTTTTTTTTGGCCACCTTCCAGAATTCATTTTTCCCACTGCTGACCTCCTTTTTGGTTTTGGCTGTGGCTGCTGCCGGTGACCCCCACACCCCTGTAAATTTTTTGCCCCTCGGGTTCCCTTTTATCCTTTTTTTTTTTTCCCAAACCCTCCAGAATGCCCATTGTGCCACTGTCTAACCCCCATCTGCTGCTGTGGTTTGCCCCGGGTTACCTCCACACTCTTCATTGTGCCACTGCCCTGACCCCCCAAATTCGGCGGGTGGCGCTGCCGGGGACCCCACACCCCTTTCATTGTGCCCCTCTTTTCCCCCTTATCCTTTTTTTTTTTTTGCCCCCTTCCAAAATGTCTTTGGGTGCCACTGTCTGACCTCATGTTTGTTTGCTGGGGCGCTGCCGTGACCCCACACTCGCCCCATTTGGGGCCACTGTCTGCCCCATGCTGCGCGTTTCCCCTGCCTTACCCCCCCAATTTCTGTAAATTTGGCCACCTGGGGCCTACTCCTTTTTTTTTTTTTTGCCACCCCCCCGATTGCATTGTGCCACCCCTCTGACCTGATTTTGCGCGGGGCTGTTTCCCGGTGCCCCTAAAACACTCGTCATTTTCCACGTCCTGACCTAAACCCTGCTCGTTGCCCCTTTGCCAAACCTCCAAAACCTTTTGTCTTTGTGCCCCCCTTCTGGGGTTTACTCCTTTTTTTTGTTTGCCACCCCCAGAATTCATTGTCCCACCTCTGCCTCTTTCTGCTGCTGTGGCTCTCCCCTTTAGCTCCACATTCTTCTTTTGTGCCACCTGTGGCCAAATTTTTTTTTTTTTGCCACCTCCAAATGTCGTGCCACTCTCTGACCCATTCTGCTGTTTTGGCTGCTCCCGGGGAAACCCCCTACACACTCTGTCCTTTTTGGCCACTGTCCCGACCTCATGCCCCTGCTGGGCTGCGCCTTTGACCTCCACACTGTGTTATTTTTTTGCCCTCTGGGCCAAACCTTGTTTTTTGCCACCTCCAAATGTCTTGTGCCACGGGTTTTAAACCTCGGGCCGCGCTGGGGGCTGCTCCCCGTGCCCCTCCACATTGGGGGTCATTTTTCCTCATTTTGGGGCCCCTACTCCCTTTTTTTTTTTCCCAAACCCCTCCAGAAAGGTCATTGTGCCATTTTTCTGCCCCTCATGCTGCTGCTTTGGCTGCCGGACCCCCCACTCTTTTTCTTGTGCCACCGGGGTTCCCTACTCCTGTTTTTTTGCCACCCCCAGAAATTCATTGTGCCCTTTTCTGAACTCCTCCTCCCTGGCTGCGGGGGGCTGCTGCCGGGGGGACCTACACACCTTTCTTTGCCACCCTCGGGACCGGGAGGGCGCTGCTGTGGCTTCCCCCTCCGTAAACCTAAAACACTATGTAAATTGTGACCCCTTTTGGGTGGCCAAACTTCTTTTTTTTTTCACCTCCCAAATTTTTCAATTTTGGCCACTCATGCCCTCATACTGCTGTTTGGGGCGCTGCATGACCTACACACTCGTCCATTGTGCCACTCTCTGATTTAAAAGGCCGCTGTTTGCTGTGCTGCACCCCATGCCCTCCCAAATTGTTCCCTTTGGCAACTCTGTGGCCCCCTTGGGTTTTTTTGCCCCCCCCTCCTGAATGTCTTTGGGTTGCCACCCTGACCTCATTGTTCAGGCTTGGCTGCTGTCATACCTACACACTCTGTCCATTGTGCCACTTTTTGGGGGCCCTGATGCTGCTGTTGTTTACTCCCTGCCTTTTCCCTTTAAACACCTTTCATTTTTTGCCACTCTTTTGGCCAAACCCCCCTTTTTTTTTTTGCCCCCTTTCCCAAATGTACTTTTGGTTGCCCCTGTCCTAAACCCCCAATTGCTTGGGTTTCCTTCCTGGGGCCCGGTTCCCTCCACATTTCCTTGTCTTTGTGCCATTTCTGGGGGCCTTTCCCTTTTTTGGTTTTTGCCACCTCCCGAATGCTTTAGTCCACTCTCTGCCTTTGATGCTCGCTGGGGCCCTGCTCCCTTGACCTACAAAATGTGCCCATTGGGGCCACTGCCCGGGACCTTTTCTGCGGGTTTGCCCCCTCCCGGAACCCCCCACATTTCTGTAAATTTTTGCCCCCTCTGTGGCCTACTACTTTTTTTTTTTCCCAAACCCCCAAGTGCCCATTGTCCCCACTCTTTTAAAACCTAAACTGCGGCTGTGGTTGCGCCTTTGACCCCCCACACTTTGCCCCATTGGGGCCACTTTCTGACCTTATGCGGGCTTTTTGCTGGGGGCGCTGCTGTGCCCCTCCACACTCTGTCATTGTGCCACTCTGGGGCCTCCCTTCCTTTTTTTTTTTGGCCACCTCCCAGAATGTCTTTTGGCCAACTCTGGACCCCCCTTTGATTCCGGCTGGGCTGCTGCCTTTAAACCTACACCCCTCTGCCCATTATGTCCTGTCTGACCTAAAGCAGCTGCTTTCTTCTCCCCGTGACCCCCCACTCTGTCATTGTGCCACTCTGGGCCTACCCCTTTTTTTTTTTGAAAACCTTTCCGGGAAGGTCATTGTCCACCCCTTTGACCTGATGCGCTGCTGGGGGGGGGTTTGCCTTGACCTACACACTGTGTCTTTGTGCCACTGTCTAACCTAAAGCTGCTGTTTTTCCGGGCCTTTGACCTCCACACTCTGTCATTTTTCCATTCGTGGCCTATTTTCCTTTTTTTTGAAAACCCCCAAAAGCCCCAATTGTGCCACTCTCTGACCGGGATGTTTGCTGTTTTTTGGCTGCTGCCTAACCTACACACGGGGTTTTTCAATTTTTCCACTGTCCGAACTCATGCTGCTGCTGGGGGCTTGCCCCCGTTACCCTACACACTGTGTCTTTGGGTGTCACCTGGGGCCACTCCCTTTTTTTTGCCACCTCCAGAAAGGTAAATTTTTCCCCATTTTTAAACCTCATGCTTCTCTGGGGCCCATCTGCCGGAACCCCCACACTGTTGAAATTGGGCCACACTGTGGCCTACCCCTTTTTTTTTTGCCACCCCAAATGCCCATTGTCCCCACTCTCTGCCCTCATGCTGCTGAAAAGTAAACCAACCCCACTCTGTCATTGTGCCACGGCCCCTGACCCATCTTTTTGCTTTTGGCTGCGGGCCGTCCCCCTTTCCACACTCTTGTCATTGTGCCACTCGGGGCCTACTCCTGTTTTTTGCCAAAACCCCCCCAAAATGCCCTTGTGCCACTCTTTTACCTCATCCCTGCCTCCCTCCCCGTCCCCTCCACTCCCCCTTTTCATTGTGCCCCCTTGTGGCCTACTCCCTTTTTTTTTTTTTTGGCCACCTCCAAATTTTAAATTTGTGCCACGGCCCTACCCCCTCATGCTGTGGTTTTTCCCGCGGGCCGTGACCTGAAACACCTTTTGTCTTTGTGTCACTGTTCTGCCCCTCATCTGCTGCGTGGCTGTTTGCTATAACCTACACACTGTGTCATTGGTGCCATTTCTGAACTCATGCGCTGCTGTGGCTGCTGCCTGCCCTACACACTGTTTTCATTGTCCCACTCTGGGGCCCAAATCCTGTTTTTCCCACCCCCGAATGTCATTGTGCCACTTACTAGCTTCTGCTGTGGCTGCTGCTCAAAAACCATTGTCATTTTGCCACTGTCTGACCTCATGCTGTGCTTTTCTCCTCCGTTACCCCCAAACTCTGCCATTTTCCCCACTCTGTGGCTTTCCCCTTTTTGGGCCCACCTTCAAAAATTTCATTGTGCCCCCCTTGCCCTCATGCTGGCTGTGGGCTGGCCGTGATCCACACTCTGTCATTGTCCCACCTTGGCCTTTCCCTGTTTGTGCCACCTTCAAATGCCCATTGTGCCACTCTCTGACCTCATGCTGCTGCGGGGCTGCTGCCGGCCTATCACTTGTCATTGTCCACTGTCTGACCCTTTGGCTGCTGTTGCTCCTCCCGTGCCCTCCACACTCTGTCTTTTGTGCCACTCTGTGGCCTATTTCCTGTTTTGGCCACCCCCAGAATGTCATTGTCACCTTGACCTCATCTGCTGCGGGGGTGCTGCCGTGACCTACCCACTCGTATTGTGCCACTTTTGACCTCGGTTGTTGGGGCTGCGCCATGACTTCCGCACGGTGTCATTGGTGCCACTTGTGCCTACTTGTTTTTTGCCCCCTCCAAATTTCAGGGGTGCCATGTCTGTTGACCTCATGCCTGCGGTGGTGCTGCCATGACCCCCACACTTGTTATTGGCCACTTTGTGGCCTACTTGTTTTTGCCCCCCTCCAGAATGCCCATTGTGCCATGTCTGTCCTTATGTCTTGGGCTTCTGGGCGCTGACATCACCTCCCACCTGTCCTGATATTGCCACCTGAGCCCCAGCTTGTTTTTTTCCAGCGGGCGCTCCATGATTTATCAGGCTAAATTCCCCTTCATTTTTTTTTTATTTTTCCCTTTTTTAAGTGCCCAGGAATTTTATAAGAAGCATTTCTAAACGGGGCAGTCATATCTGCATACTAAAACACAACATTGTAGAAGACCAAACCAACCCCCTCAGCATATTTAAACATGGCACAACATTCTACAGCCCCCTAAGGTCTCTGCAGCCGGAAATAGCTGCTTTTAACGTATTCGCCCCAAAAGTAATTCAGACCAAAGCAATTTTTGACGGGAAAATTCGTCAAATCGGCGAATTTTTTTTTTTAAAAATTCACCCACTTGGGTCAGAATTTCCTACAATGATAAACTTTTAAAAAAACTTTTTAAAAGGGGGGATGAAATATGTCAAATAGTCATAAAAATCATATGTATAAAAATTCTGATTTCAGAATATACAAAAATTCCAGGTTTTACAACCATTCCAAAGTACAACGAACATTGGATAAAGAGCATCATCCCCTGGGTCCTATAAAATGCCACTTGTTAACACCTCCAAAAGTGCCCAGGGAGGCTAACCATCATATACATAAGGTTGTTAATAGTCCTAGGGTGGCTAACCGTTATAAAGATAAGGGTAGTAATGTTCCTAGGGAGGGTAACCATCACAAAGATAAGGTTAGTAACAAGAACTTTCATCTATATAATTCCACCCAGAGTTTAACAAATATTAATTCAAGTCATACCGTAGTAGATATAGTAAATACTACAAATAGCAGGAATATAGGCCAATAAAAAAGACAATATTTGATAATATCAAGCTTTGAAAAAGTAATTTGAATTTAACTCCAGTAGGTCTTGAAATATTTACACATAAGAAAAAAAACTTTAATCTTCTGGAAATTAAAGCTAAATTAAAAAAAAAAGAACATAAAGAGTCATTAAGACAAAGAGGAATACTTTCTGTCAGTAACACACCTACACATTCTTTGGGACAGACCAACATTGACTTTTCTGAAACTACTATTCTTGAGCCATCAGTAGAAATTATACAACCAGCAAATCTATTTGATCCAGATGAATCACTACAAAGCTTTACCACTCATTCTGTTTGTACTATTGATAATTCCAAAATAGGATCTTCTGGTATAGTTCTATTCCTAGGATACTTACCTTCTCATGAAGCTCCTTTTCAGATACCTGTGCCAAAAAAAGACCTATAGACAGTTATTTTCCACCAACGCGAAAAAGAAAAATTGTAAATGAGGTTGCAGAGCAGGGAGACAAATTCAAGCAAATAAAACCAAAAAAAGGGCGCAAGACAAATCCCTAAGAAAGAAAAATTTAAAAAATAACCATCGATCAACAAAAAAACAATAATGAAAATATAAAAAAAAAGTTAACAGCGATTCAATATTTCAAGTTATATGTTAAAACCAGATGAATTGAAAGTATTGAAAAAAGGGTTATTATTCTGTCCTTCCAAGGATCCAGATCCTTTTGAATTATTTCTAGATCTTCATCAATTTCTTAGAAAATTTACCTTATAGCATTATTTTAACATGAAAAATCAAACACAGGATCATAAATTTTACATAATCAAAAGCCCCAACCCGAGATGTTAAATTAAAAAAGAAATAAAAGGGAAATCAAATTCACCCCCATCATGCAAAGGGGCATTATTTTCAAACCTTTTAAGATTTGATATCTGATGAATTAGGGGAAATTTCCCCAGGTAGTACCAAAAAGGAAAATAAAAAGAATTAAATATCCATCAAAAAAACAACCAAACAGGAAAAAAAATATTTAAAAACTTTTAAAAAAGAAAGAAATATCCCGGGTTCGTCTGCGGATAAAGGGGGGGGGTGTGGCAAGGATGTTAAGTATTTTTGAAGACCCATTTCCTAATTTTCAGTATTAGTTGAAAATTTTTTTAAAAGAGGCATTATCTTGTGGTGCTATTACCAAAAATGAAATTTAAAAATTTTTAAAATTGAAATCCCAGAAAAAAACCCTTTTTTTTTTTTTTATTCCCAAATTTAAAAACATTTGAAACCCCCTGAAAGTCCTATAATTTTTGTATTGAAAGCAAAACCTACCCATCCATTATTGGTCATTTACAATATTATTGGGGCAATGCAAGTCTTAAAGGATCAGACCTTGATTTAAAATCCTTTTAGACACACCACAAGAGGAAAAAAATTTTATTATTAGTTGGATTTACGGCATTTATAAAAATAGACCATGAAAAAGGGCTTTGAAAAGCTCAGCGAAATTATTTATAATGTCCCGCTTACTGAACACCAAAAAAAAATTTCTTACAGAAAGCTTGGAATTACCAAAGAAGAAAAAATTATTTTTTTTACATTTAAATCAAATTTTTTAAAAAGAAGTTTAAAAAGTTTATACAGCATGGGGACCCAAGTATCATGTATGCAAACCTTTTTATTGGGGTGTTTGAACAGCAAAATTTTTATATGACAATAGCAACTTATGTCCAAAATTGTTCTGTAGAAATTTTTTAGAACGATTTATTTTTTTTTTTGGAAGGGGCATAGAGGAAGCCTTAAAATTTTACAATTTTAAATAAAAATATTGGGGGGTTAAAATTCACTGCTAATGGAGCATGCACATTGAGTTTTTGGATCTAAGTATCCCGAAGAAGATTCACGGGTTTTGTAACACAACCATTTAAAGAAGTTGAAAACAAATAGTTATTTGGATTTTTCAAGTGCGCACAATAAACAGTGGAAGAAAAATATACCATTTGGACAAATTCGCCGAGTTCGCAAAAATTGCACTGAGGATCAAAGACAAGCTGAGATTATAGCGAGAAAAAAAGTATCCTAAACACTAATACAAGCAGCTATAAACAAGGTAGAAATCTAAACCCCGAACAGTGTTTAGAAAATAAGGTGAAAACAATCAAAACAATGGAAAAGGAGGATAAACCTAGTTCTTATAATCTTAGTTTTAGTACACAATATAATGGAAGGTATAAAAAAATATTATTTTAGCAAAACATTGGCATATCCTCCTAAAAGACCCTCATCTTATTGGTATTTTACCAAAAAAAACTTTTTAGAAGGGCGGTCACTTTAAAAGACATTTTGGCTCCCAGCAGAATATGCCTGAAAACAGAAAAGGGAAGCGCCGCATCAAATCAACCACTAGGCAGTTTTAAATGTAGTGTAAAACGATGTTTAACGTGCCCCATAATCACATCCGTTAAATGTATACAATCTTTTAAAACAGGTCAAAGTTTTGAAATTAGATCACATTTAATCTGTGCTAGTGAATATGTGATATATGTATTGCAGTGTCCCTGTAAACTACAATATGTAGGCAGGACCACTCAAAAATTACGAGAACGTATTAATAGCCACAGACATAATATAACACATGGATTTTTTCTTCATGGAGTGTCAAGACATTTTTCTATAAAACATAATAATGATGCTTCCTTACTTTCAGTAACTCCTATTGAACAAGTTGCTGCCGATGTTTGCAATAGATTTAATGTACTGTCTAAAAAAGAGATTTTCTGGATCTACCAGTTGCAGACATTGAGTCCGTTTGGATTAAATGAAGTAACTGAGTTAGTCTGAATCAAGCTGGACAAAACGGATAGATTTTCCATGTATATTTTTTAATTATTTGTATTTTTATTACCATATAGATAACACAGTCTTATGTTATTTATGACCGATGCTATTGGTGTTATACTTTAGCAGAGCTATTTAGAATTATCTATGGAGCAATGGTATGTTTCACAGTTTAGGAAGGGTGTGCTTTTCTCTTAATTTGATACTTACAACACCCTGTAGTTGTAGTCTACATCATATGGAGGAAGCCATTTTGGTAGTTTGTGTCATCCAAACTAAAATTTGATCCTTCCGGGCTTCCATAGTTGTAGTTCCGTGTTTGTTTTTCTCCACAAGGAATTTGTATTACCCATACACTCTGCTAAATGTAACTTATCTCTGTTTTATCTTTGTTTTTTATGCTAAAGGAGTGATTCCCACATGTCCTTTTATTCTTAAGGAGGGATTTTGCACATAGATCGACTGAGAAAGTTTTTAAGTAGCTAAGCTTGGATACAGATACTGATTAGGGAGTAGTGTTGAGCGATTATTATCGACAAAGTTGAAATCGGCACGGTATTTATGTTGATCGGATTTTTAAGATCACGGGATAATTTAGGTTAAAATCTGTGCATAATCTATTAATATCGCGCCATTTTCGGCGCTTCCTGTCATTTTGGCGGCCAGCAAATCAGCTTACAGAATAGAGCAGGATGAGATGTGTGTGCGACGTCATGACTGGGATGTGTATGGTTGCGATTGGCTGGAAAAATCACATTGCATAGAACAGCCCTTCCTGTTCATGATCAGTGGGTGTCAGCGTCTCATAGCAGTAGGACGTGCGCTCTGCCTGTTTCCAAACAGCTCAGCAAACAGCTCAGCGAAATTATTCTATTTCTTCACAGAGAAAGCTCTACTGTTAGCTGTGATCCTTACAACTTAGTTAGATCAGAGATTTGAAGATTTTATGTATTTAGGTAGAGAATTTTAAAGGAGCATCTACCGCTGTAAAGTCACGGAGAGGAGCGGGGGGGATGGGGGTCCCGTGGGCGAACACAGACAAACTCTTTAAAGAATACTGGATATAGTTCACCAAGACTTAGTGTAGACATTGCACTGCAATAGCTTTATTATTAACAGTTTTCTATTGAAATATTTCCTGGATATTGGGCAGCCTGAACTTATATTAGGATACACATCTTTTCGAGTAACTGCAGGTCTCTTTGTTAGGTGCAAAACTCCACTTTTATTATCAGTATACATTTCAGATAGGTGTTCTTTTTCAATTTTGCCCATTCCAGCTTTGTTGATATAGCCACCTTGCAGTTAAATTAGAATCCAGCAATTTTGTAGTCAGCACAGGTTGATAGGTGCAAAAATACCTTTCATTATCCTAATACATTTCAGATACGTGTTTTTTCACTTTGGCGCACTACAGCTTTGTTGATAGAGCTACTTTGCAGTTAAATGTGAATACAGCAATTTTGTAGTAACCACAGATGAATTGAAAGGTGCCAAAAATACCTTTATTATCCGAATACATTTCAGATACGTGTTTTTTTCACTTTGGCGCACTACAGCTTTGTTCATTGAGGCACCTTGCACTTAAATGTGAATACAGCAATTTTGTAGTCACCACAGGTGAATTGAAAGGTGCCAAAAATACCTTTTATTATCCGAATACATTTCAGATACGTTTTTTTTCGCTTTGGCGCACTACAGCTTTGTTCATTGAGGCACCTTGCACTTAAATGTGAATACAGCAATTTTGTAGTCACCACAAGTGAATTGAAAGGTGCCAAAAATACCTTTATTATCCAAATACATTTCAGACAGGTGTTTTTTTCACTTTTGGTCAGTCAAGCTTTGTTGATAGATCTACTTTGCAGTTAAATTTGAATCCAGCAACCTTGTAGTCACCACAGGTTGATAGGTGCCAAAAAAATCTTTTATTATCAGTATACAATTCAGATACGTGTTTTTTTCACTGTGGCGCAGGCCAGCTGTGTTGATAGAGGCACCTCAGATTTTGAAAAAGGTGATTTCAGTGAGGTTAAGTAGTGTTAACAAGGGCTCCAGGGCTGGACACAAATTGCACAATTTGAGGCTTAAAATTTTCAGGGGCTGGAGTCACTATGGGGTCGCATCATTTGAGCTTCAGGGGTGTCTGTCCCTAATCACTGAAAAGGATTTGGAGTAAAAATGAAACCATTGAATTGATTGGCTGAATCACTCTCAGAAGCCAGTAGGGCAAAAGTCTTCTCAACTTAGAAGTGTTTTGGGGATGAAAAGGACATTATTATAACTTATGGGGTGAGCGGATGAATTAACACAACTACAAATGTAAAAAATACCATTAAAAACTGCAGGGGGGTGTATGTTATCACACTTGAAATAAAAGCAAAATGATAATAATGTAAAACTATAAATAAAACTTCCCTAAATAAATTCTGTAAACAAATGTCAGTTACCAAAAAATATATTAAATGACAGTCACTGTACAAAATAGCATAGTGCCACTTTGTGTTCTGTGGGTCAAACAGGTTTAAGGGTCATGCGGTGGCCCAGGACAGATATAGTCAATGGTCAGTGAAACTAAAATGGTGGTTGAAAGACTCCTTTTTCCGGCACTTTTTAATCTGAGGGTCATGCAGGTTTTAGGCTCATGCTGTGGCCCAGGACAAGGATAGTCAGTGTCCAGTGAAACTAAATTGATGGTTGAAAGACTCCTTTTCCTGGCACTTTTTAAATCTGGGGGTCATGCAGGTTTGGGGCTCATGCTGCGTTCCAGGACAGGGATATTCAATGTCCAGTTCAAGTAAAATGATGGTTCAAATCATACTGCCTTCTGGCACTTTTTAATTTGTGGGTGATGCAGGTTTAAGGGTCATGCTGTGGTACAAGACAGGGATAGTGAATGGTCTGTGAGTTTTTTTCTGTGTCTTTTATAACCTAAGTGTGTTGCCTAAGATGTAGCACATATCCATTTAACTGTTGTGGATGTTAATTTCAGATTCTCCAGCCCTGTTTGGGTGTAAGAATTAAGGTGTTGTTGCTCTCCCATAGACTTTAATGGTCATCGGTGATAATCTATCATTGACTATCGAATATCTTGTTGATAATTGCCGATATCGACCATCGACCCGATGATGATAGTCAACGTAATCGCTCATCACTATTAGGGAGTAAATTACAGTTACTTGTTAATTACAGGTGTGGTGGCATAAAGAAAGGTATATAACACTGATACCATTATTAGAGGAAGGAACCAGAGGAAGTGTTATACACATGAAACGCGTTGTTCTTTATAAGGGTCAGTTTTATTACTGGTTGCTACAACTATTTTACACACTATCTGTTTTTTATATGATTAGGTTTTAATTGTGGAAATTGATTTTTTTCTGGTAATTTAAGAAGCAAGTTATTATTATTATTGTATTTGCTGAAGGATATTTTATGCGCTTAGCCAAGGTGTGGATTTTTAAAATATCCTATACTGAGCCATTGGATATTTGGGGATCAATTTCCCTTGCTGCTAAAATTTAACATTTGTGGATGTCGGGAGATGTCCAAACAAGTGTAATCCACACATAAGCTGCAAATATCGCATAAACTCCAACCGAGTTCATTTGCTGAGAGTATAGGGCCGTTCACACAGCTTATTTCAGTGACGGATTGCAGCCGTATTTCGCGCCGTACTGCGCTGCAATACGGCTGCAATCCATCCCAGCCATTACGGTAATCCACAGTTCTCATAGAGAACTGTGGATTCCTTCTCTCCTACGCGCTCGGCAAATCCGCCTGGCGGGGAGAAAGGGACATGTTCATTATCCCGGCGGAATACGCGCCATGGATAATGAAAGTCTATGGGGGCAGCGCCCCCGGCCCCGCCCCTTATTCAAGCTGTATTGCGGGCGGGATCCGTCCCGCAATTACGGCTTGAATAAGCCGTGTGAACCGGGCCTGTCTCTCGCCACATACTATTAAGAATGTTGTGCCTTGATCATAGCACATTCAATAAAGGTAAGTACTAGTATTTTTCTTAATTTTTTGAAATACATCACCTTGGATAACACACCAGGGAGCTCTTGTGTCTGTTTTTTCTCTTTGTCTTTCACAAGAAAATGCATCATGTGAGGCCATAACAGTTGGAAGAAAATGAAATGAAGTCAAAAGTGGACATCTAGACAAAATATCTGCGTCAACAAGTTGACTCATCACAAGGTCTATCATTTCTGACGTGAAAAACACGGCAGCGGAGGTGGCCACATAGCCACATGAGTAAGGGCCTTAGTTTGCTTGAATCGCGTCAGCCATGAACTCTGATATGCTAGGATACTGACATTATATCCTGAGCTGCATGCTGTGTAATTTGGGCTTTTGAACCACATTGTTTAATAAAAAGTATACTTTTAATATATCTTCATGATCGTGCATGGAGCTGGAACTTTGATTTTTACCATCTGTTAGTGTATTCACCAAGAGAAGTTCCTCTGGCAGTCTCACTGCTCTTACAGTAAAGAATCCCTTTCTATGTTTATGTAGAAATGTTCTTTCCTCTTGATGTAGAGGATGCCCCTTGTTCTGGATCCAGTCCTGGGTATAAATAGATCTTGGGAGAGATCTCTATATTGACCTTTAATATATTTAAACATATTTATTATGTCCCCCCGAAATTGTCTTTTCTCTAAACAAAATAACTCTAATCTTGCTAATCTTTCTGGGTATTGCAGTCTACCCAGTCCTTTTATTGCTTTTGTTGACCAGCTTTGAACCTGTTCAAGCTCAACAATGTCTTTTTTGTGCACTGGTGCAGAAAACTGTACACAATATTCCATGTGTGGTCTGACCAGTGACTTGTATAATAGGAGAATAATGTTCTCATCATGTGCCTCTATACCCCTTTTAATACAGCCCATAATCCTGTTTGCCATGGCAGCTGCTGCCTGACACTGGCTGCTACTATTAATGTCCACCAGGATTCCCAAGTCCTTCTCCATGTCACTTTTTCCCAATGTTTTTCCATTTAACATGTAATCATGGATTGGGTTTTTCCTCCCCATGTGCATAATCTTCTATCTGTGTTAAACCTCATCTATTTCTCTGTCCAGGTCCCCAACTTATCCAGATCTCTTTATAACAACACATTATCCTCTATTGTGTTGATTACTTTACAGAGCTTAGTATCATCTGCAAAGATTTACATTCTACTGTGCAATCCATGTGTAAGATCATTAATGAAAATAGTAAAGAGGATAGGGCACACTACTGAGCCCTGTGGTACCACACTAGTAATAGGGATCCAGTCTGAATATGTTCCATTAATCACCACACTTTGTTTTCTATCACTGAGCCAGTTACTTACCCACTTACAACAATTTTCCTCCAGTCCAAGCATTCTCATTTTACTTACCAACCTTTTATTTGACACAGTACCAAATGCTTTAGAGAAATCTAGATATATTACATCCAATGCTTCACCCCAATCCAGTCTAGAACTAACTTCCTCATAGAAGCTTATGATGAGATTAATTTGACAGGACAGATCCTTCATAAACCCATGCTGGAACGGAGTTATACATTTATTTTCAGTGAGATACTCCAGGATAGACTTATTGGCCTATAGTTTTCAGGATCACTTTTTGACCCCTTTTTGAATATTGACACCACATTTGCTATACGCAAATCCTTTGGGACATACCCTGTTATTATACAGTCCATAGATATTAAGAATAGAGGCCTATTTATGACATTATGTAACTTGATTAGAACACTGGGGTGTATACCAGCAGGGCCTGGTGATTTGTCTATTTTAATCTTCTTAAGATGGAGCTGCACTTCTTCCTGGGTTAGACAAGAAACATTTAAGATGGAGTTTACCTCATCCCTCTGCTCATCAACAGGAAGGTCATCTGCCTTGGCAAATACAGAGGAGAAAAAATTGTTTAATAGGTTTGCTTTCTTCTCCCTCCATAATATCTCTCTCAGTACTTATCAAAGGGCCAACATTTTCTGTTTGAATCTTTTTACTGTTTATATAGTTAAAAAATATTTTGGGGTTAGTTTTACTTTCTATGGCAATATTTCTTTCTGTCTCCAGCTTTGCTGCCTTTATCATTATTTGACATATTTTATTTTTCATTAAAAGCACCTTAAAACTGACATGGACGCCTATTTTCTGACATGTTGCCCATAGCATACAGTACACCATGTATAACTTATATTACAAATACAATATTGTTGGTAGGAAATGGTCTTACCCCCTACAATTGCTTTAAAAGGGAAGCTTTCAAATGAAATAACAAGCATTTTCACCATTCATTATTATTAAAAATTCTGTACCGTTTTTGTTTTAGCTGCTGTCTTAGTGATCCATTGTTTACAGCTTATCTTCAGGGGATCAGACCAGGGCTGAGAGCTCCTCAGTCCTAGTCGTACATGCTTACACATCACTTCTCATCTCAGACAGCTACTGAGTGTTCAAACCCAGGTGCTGTCACTCTACTCCTGTCCTCTGTACTTTAGTCAAATAGTGCAAATAAATAAAAAAGAAACCTCAATCAGGTTTGTGCATTTATAAAGATAAAAAAAACACAGGTTTGGTTCCTGCAGGGATTTGAATCTAGGACCCTTGTGTCTGGAGGCAAAAACTTTACCTCTCAGCTACTCACAATGCTTTACATAAACAGAACTTTCTTTGACTAGAGAGAGGAAAGAGATGTTGATGTCAGCCTGCTGGGTCACATGATATGCAATTCAAACAAATCACATACGCCCCATTCTGAGCACACAGAGCTGGATACCGGAGGTATGAAATGAGATTGTTTCAAAACCCCTTTAAGTTCTCTTTCCTGAGGTTAAAATATTTTCCTTTTTTTGCCTGTATGCTTTTACTTTTATAACGTTTCCATTTTGTATATACTTTCCACCAAATTTCACATGCAACTGACTGGGAACACCCAACATCTCTCGACATACTCCATGTTAGACCTCCAATTTAAAAGAGTTCCATTGTTTTAAAAAGAGACTTTCTTATTAGGATATGTTCACACAGCGTAATTGTGGCACGCCTTTCGCTGTGTATTTGCGCTTTATACGCCGCAATTATGGTAATTGATAGTTCTCATAGAGAACTATGAATTACGCCTCGTCTCCCCCGGCGTACAATACGATCAAGAAGTGACATGCGAATTGTTCATGGCACTTATGCGCCGCATATTAATGGGGCCAGCTATCCCGTGCTTTGGAGGTACACGCTGATCAGCGTGTGCTTCCAAAACACCCGGTGTATTGCGACACGTACTGTATGTCCCTCAATACTCTGTGTGAACAGACCCTTAAGGGGAATCTTTTCTTTCCATTAGGCAAGCCCATCAGCTTGTTAAGACAATTATGCCAACTTAGAATGATTCCATGATTTTTCTCTAATTTATAAAAAAAAGTCCTTACCGGTAACTAAAATAATTTACTTTAATTTGTTACAGATATGTTTCACAAAGCCAGAATGTTAAAGCAACATTGCTTTGTGTTAGATCTGTGAATTGTGTTTTTGCTTTGAAGCAGAGAAGCAGGGTGAATTCCTTCTAAGTGCAGAGATTCCTTAATGTTTACCAGGATTTGAAGTTTCTTAAACAGGGCCAACAGGTAAGTTTATATGCTGAGAGGTGAAGAAAAGCCTGCAAATTGTGACTGCAAAGGTGGCTGTGAACGGGGTTTCTTTTTGAAAAGTGGAAGGAACTTGCTCTCTGGCTGTTAGACACCAAAATCTACTTCTCAGACCAGCGGGGATTTTTTTTCTGTTATTTTCATTTTAAACCAGCAAGTTTATGAAAAAAATTTACTGTTCTCTAGCTGAACCTAGATGATCCTGACAAGCCTGGTTTGTGAACATTCCATTGTGCCTGTTGTGACCTCTCACTCTAGCTGCTGTTCAAGTCATTAGGAATAACTGCTTATTTACAGATATGTACTAACCAGCTGAACCTTGTGGTAGCCTCTTTACCTAAATAGGTGAATCAAATTACATAGGTGAAGAAAAGGTTATAGTATAAACAGGTTGTTAAGGTGAAGAAAAGGTCTGCTGTTTGTCTTTTTTCTTGTACATGAATCATGTCTGCTATCACCATTTTATAAGAGTAGCACTCTTTCTTTACAAAATGAGACCTTTTTAGTAATTCCAAATAATGTTTTACTGTATATTCACACAGAGCAGATCTGCTGCAGAAAATCTGCGTAGAATTATAGTAACAGCGCAATGAATGAGATTTCAACATTCTTATTCACATGTTAAGGAAAAAGTCTGACCAAATCAGATTTAAAACCAACAGCATGTCTATTTATGTTGCATCAGTCTCGTGGATTTGTTGTGAGTATTGCCTATTGAATTCAATGGTAAAGCCAATATCTACAACAAAACTCAACTGTCGCAGGTTTTCTTGCAGATTACCCACACATTCTTCACAAAATCCACAGATTCAAAGAAAAAAGTTTTTGAAATTTCCCATGAGAAGGTGTTTCTTGTCCATTGGTCTTCACTCTACAGCTGGCCTCCAGCAATGACATCATGTCTGAGTCACAGGGCTACAACAGTGACATGGGACATGACGCTACCATTGGACATCAGCGATATGGGGGAGACCAGCTGACATGAGAGGCATTGCCATAGGAGCTCAAAGGAGGCTAGTATAAATGTGTTTTTTTCTCCAATATTTCACACCTCATTTGTCCACTGGAAGATCCACAAGGAATTGCGCATGATTTTGTAAATAGACTGACAATCTAATGGCCAATGGCAAAAATCGGGGGAAAGAAGAGTCAGTCATGTTGGAATGTAACCTGCACAGTTCTTTGTTTTCACTGGAGAGAAGAATGTTCCATAGGTGTCTATAAGTAGTTTATTCCATTTCCTCCATTGCACATGTTTTATTCCAAACATGCACAGTTGGCCAAGCATAATTGTCAACCAAAGAGCATTTAGCTGATAGTTATTAAATGTATAGTAGTAGCTTTACTGATAGCTAATGAAATTTACTCCAGATAAATAGTTTTTGGGGTGGAAAAAACACTAGTCATTGTCAATTTCAATTTGAAGACAATTCCCTATGAACGATATACTTAATGCTCAGTTTGCAACCATTTGATGAAGCTTGTAAAAAAAAAATAAAAAATTAGTCTACTGAAGTTTTTTATGCAGTTTTTTCTTAGTCAAAACTAGTAGATTCATAAATAATAAGTAGTAAAGTTTTCTTTTTATATGTCCACTTCTGACTTTATCTAAAAACAAATTGTCCAAAAGTGGCATTTTGTCAAAAAATAATGTTTGTGAAACCATCCTAAACTAAAATATGAATAGAAATTTTAAACTGGATGTCACAACAGCTCCTACATTAGGGCTATGTTGCAATTCTTACTGCCTTCTAAATCTTTGAGGTAAAGTGAACATAGAGGTGTGCTGAACCGATACATGACAATGTGTCCAAGTTACTTGCTGTCATTTTCTCTCTAGTATGATGCCTTTACATTAGTGTTGAGATATAGACTATATTAAGATTTTCCTACTGCAACATCCACAAGGTGTACCAAGTTTTCATTCCAATGGAAGAACATATTCAATCTTTATCTTGGAGCCCTAAGCTCAATCTGTACATCATTTTCTTATCTAAATTACTACAAATTTTATATCAACAGAGGATTTTGACCTATATCACTGCAAAATTATAATCCCTGTTAAAACATAACTTTTACTAATTTATCTAAAAATATACTTACTAAACCCCTATAATCAACCACAACACACCTAAATGATACAGCATACTAAATATCATCCATCAGTGGAGTAATCGCCCTGATAAAGGGCGGCTCCGCTTTAATGACAGATAATATCACTGTATACTTGTATTACAATTCTTTAATCACAGCTATCCCAACGCGTTTCCCCCATACAATTTTGGGTTCATCAGGGGATTCAAACAAACTCTTCTCGCGTGGAATAAGAATACGCTATATACAACGCAAATACAATCTATCTATGACGGATATATCACCTGTATGGGTGAGATAGAAAAAGTGATACTTAACTTAGAAGCTGCCAGGTATAAAGGAAAATCCTCGCAGCCCTTTGGTAGGGGGCACCCAGGATAGAAGGGTACAGAATGATTTATTTCCCCCCCCCTTAAAATACCTTACTTGCCCTTTGATGTAAACAAAAATCCCCTGCTTTTTCATTTTTGGGTGTATATTTTTTTATACTTATTCCCGGTTCTACTTAACAGTGCGCATACCCCTTTCCCTTTTTCATTTTGGGCGTTCCGGAAATTGTATGGGCAGCCCGGAAACTGATAAAATTCATTTCCCCCGTTTGTTTGGCAAAGCAACGCTTTGAAAAACAAAAACCCCATACTGCCGGGCGGTGCAGCCCGGCGTCCCTAAAGAAAGGGTTTTCTGCGCATGTCCAGGAAAAAAGGTCCTCAAATGCGCATGGGAAAAACGGGCAAAATTTTATCGGCGCCGGTAATATTACATTGCTCTCATTAAAAAGACAACAGCCCACCAGCCCAAAATAATGCATCCACACCCGGGGATCGCTCCATCCTCGGGGGGACATGTAATAGAAGAACCCCCAGACTGCATATTTGGGAACATCCAATGGAGAATGGGAATCCCTGCGTTTTTTGATTAGGAGGTAGGGGAACCCTCTCCAAGGGGGGAGAATGGATAGACGAATTCTGTGTAAAGAGGCCCTGGATTTAGAGGGAAATCAGTTTACCAAAAGGGGCCCTTTAAATGAAAAACTTTACAAATTTGGATTTTTTTTGAGTAAACTCGTACTTGGGTCTGTTTTATTCTGCTTTTTTGTTCGTATCTCCACAGAGGACCAATATCGATTTTTCAAAGCTGACTTTATTTTAAGTATCTTTATATCATTACATTTTTTTTAATTCATTGATTACTTTAGTCGAAAATTTCTGTAGCTTAAGAAAATAATTTTTACCCCGAATTTTTGGCCCTTTAAATTAATTGCCCATATTACCCCCTTAAACATCCTTTACAAGCGACCATTTTTAAGAAATTGGGCTGCTTAGCAGCATTGGTCTGGGGGACAGTTGAGTGTGGGGTTTTTTTTTTGGTAGGAACATCCGCTGTCGGATGAAAATTTAGTTTGGTCCCGGTGGCGCGTTGTTTTTTTCATGAGAGAAAAGTAATTGTCGGCGCCGTAATTACCCTTTTTTTTCATGGGCGCATTTGCCAGCCCCTTTTTCCTGGCCATCGCAGAACCTTTTTTTTAGGACCGGCCACCGCGCAGTAGGGGGGTTTTTGTTTTAGCATAGGTTCTTTCGCCAAAGCAAATCGAAATGACTTTTTTATCTAGTTTCCGGTCATGCGCAGAAAATTTTCCCGGAACCCCAAAACTGATAAAGACAGGGAGATATGCGCACATGTTAAGTAAAACCCCGGGAATAATAAAAACAATATACCCCAATAATGAAATGCTAGGGGAATTTTTTGTTATACATTAAAGGGCCAAGTAAGGGATTTAAGGGAGGCGAAATAAATCCTGTATCCCTTCTATCCGGTGCCCGCATACCAAAGGGGCTGCAGGATTACCTTTTACCTGGAGCTTCTAAGTTAAGTATCACTTTTTCATCTCACCCCAAAAGGGATATATCCTCATAATAGATTTATTTGCGTTTTATATAGGTATTCTTTTTCCACAGCGAGAAGAGTTTGTTTAACCCGATCATTTTTTTTATCTACTCAACTTTTTCCTATTCAGTTTTAAGGGAATTTATTTTTTTAAAGATTCATAATTTTTTTTTTAAAAAACTTATACATTAAAATTTAAATACTTAATTACAGATAACAATTTCAAAAAATGTAGCTTTGAATAAGAATAGCATTATAGGACATTGCTATAACTTGTTTATAGTTATAATATAGAACATACAATACACATAAATATATTTCTTGTACAAAGTTTTTTTAAATTTTATAAAATTTAAAAATCTGTTACATAAATTTTTCATCTAAAAAATTATGGATATCTCTTTTTTTTCCATGCCAATTTTAAATATAGGTCATAATTGATAGCAAGAACGCTATGCAATTTGGTAAAAGTTCATAAAAATCCCAGAGCAATGTATTCCTTATTGCTAAAAGAGGGGAAGATGTAAGGACACCTAATTTCCACCTTCCGATCCACTCCATCTAGTGAAAAAGATTGCCCAGCAGTCAAAAATCAAAGTCACACTGTCCTGGTGAGAGCCGGAATGGTAACAGGTCTTAGCATGCCAGGAGAACAGACACGCAAGCAAGTGAAAATTTGGTCTCTGCTAGGTGATGAAAGTCACAGTGTATTTTTTCAAATTCTTTTAAGAAAAAAACGATTTTTTTTCCTTTTTTTTATCGTAAACTTTGGGCTTCCTTGGAAAAATATATTGGGTATGTTACAAAGGAAGTAAAGTAGACTATTTGTAGCCAGTGCACAAATGATATCATTAAAAAAAAATTACAATTATTCTAGTGAAAGGCTAAATACTAAATACACTAAAATATTATGTATATGTAAGCCCTTAAAATCTTTAAAAAAAACATAATAAAACAAAAAGTATCTGCACTAAAAATATTATATGACTATATTGAATTTACCTAAAAAATAGAAGTTCAGTAGGCTGACTATCATTTTAGTTTTATCATTCCTGTGCAATTTAATGCTCTTTATTTGGTGGTTCCACCATAGCCTGTCTTACACGCAGCAGTGAGTGTTAGTTTGAGATCCTTATTAAAAGAGTAAAGCTTTCCCTGATATAGACACACACACACACACATAATATAATATTATATTATAATATATATTATATTTATATATATATATATATATATAGGTGTGTGTGTGTGTGTCTATATCAGGGGAAGCTTTACTCTTTTATTCAGCATGCTGTGTTTCTACTGCTGTAGCAATAAGGATCTCAAACTATATATAGTGAGAGGGCGCAAGAGGCCATCATTGATGGATGGTGTGCGTCACCGATAAGCCTAGTGTCAGTGAGGTAAAAAACCCATTGTTTATTATGTGTAAGGAGCATTAGGCCACTGACAACTACTATATAGTGGCTAGTAGCAATTGTCCGGGCCGGGTTTTTACTGGAGCGGCCAAAGAGCTGGGTGGGATGGGTACTCCCACGTTTCCAGGTCAAGGGCAGGTCCCTGGAGGACTATAAAAGGCCTGATCCTGCTGGTGTTGGGGGGGGGGGTTGTTTTCTGGCAGTGGAGTGCCAGAAGAGCTGAGGAGAGGCTCGTACTACCTTGAGGATAGCAGGAGGCTGACCTCTGGAAGCTGAACCAGTGGAGGCTGGTAAACCTGTGTGTTGATGTGACTAGACATTAGGTCCAGACAAGGTGTAGAAAGGGAATATACATGGTCCGTAAGTAGCCGGACGGCTAGGGTTTTCTTTTTGTTTAATGCTGTTTTCTGTAAACTGCACTGAAGAATAAAGCTGGCTGAGGCCAGACTTTTAGAGAATCCTGTGTCGGAGAACCATGTGTTGATGTGACAACTGCCAACCGTTCTACCAAAGGTCAGCGATCTGCAAGTGGAATACCCACTGAGACGACCCAAGATGGCGGCCAAAAGTGAGTGAGTTTTCATAGATGTAAATACAACCTCAACTGGACAACAACACACAAATGATTTCACCAAATGGGAGAAGCCATTTGTAAAAATTAAGCAAACCTAAGAATCAATTGCTTTTAGAACTACCTTTAACTGTAATAAATTAAGTAATCCTTTTCTTTATGACCTTATACATCTCTTACATTATTCTGGAGGAATTCTAGTCCGCTTTTCTTTACAATATTCAGGTCATTGAGAATGGTGGATATGTGTTTATGCATAGCTTTTTAAGGTCCTGCCACAGCATTTTAATTGCGTTGAGGTCTGGACTTTGGCTGGGTCATAGCAACACCTTGATTCTTTTATTTTTTAGGTATTGAGCTGTAGATTTGCTGGTGTGCTTGGGACCATTGTCCGATTGTATGACCCAGATTTTGTACAGTTTCTAGATAGATGGCCTAACATTTGACTCTAAAATACTTTGGTATACAGGGGAGATTATGGTTAACTCAATCACTGCACGGTCTTTAGGTCATGTGGCTGCAAAACAAGGCCAAATCATCACTCCTTCGCCACCATGCTTGACAGTAGGTATGCAGTGTTTGTGCTGATATGCTGTGTTGGTGTTCCCCAAATGTGGCCTTGTACATTATGGTCAAACATGCCCACTTTAGTGTCAGCTGTACAAAGGTCAATGTTCCAGAAGCCTTGTGGTTTGTGTAGATATCCAACTTAAATCACACTGCCACATTCTTTTTATTAAAAAGAAGAGGTTATATTCTGGCAACCCTTCTAAAAAAGCTATACTTGTGTAGTCTTTTTTCTTATTATACTGTCATGAACTTCAACAATTAACATGCTAACTAAGGGCTGTAGAGTCTAAGATGTAACTCTTGGGTGTTTTGCAATTTCTCTTAGTGTTGCATGGTCTGAACTTGTGGTAAATTTGAGGGGACATCCAGTCCTTGGAGGATTGTCAGCTGTCTTGAATGTCTTCCATTTGTGAATAATCTTTCTCACTATAGAACGATGGACCTCAAATTGTTTGGAAACAGTCCTATAATTCTTCCCACATTGAAGGGCAGCAGCAATTATTTCTCTGAGATGATTGATGATGTTTTTTCCCCTTGGCATCATGTTGACACATGCCTGAATGCTCCAGAAGCATCAAACTACCAAAATGTTTACTTTTATAATGGTGTTCACAATTGCTGTTTTGCAGAGAAGGCTCTTCACAGCCAACTTCAGGCTCCCACTTCCTGGTGAATTGGCATACCAGTGATTAGCATATCAGCTTCTCTATTCCTAACTGAGCCTGTTAGATGGACATTGGTGGAGGGGTATAAACAGCAGGACAGAAGGCTACAGAGCTCTAAAGGGTAAACATTTGTTAGTAATAAACATAAACTTCCATGCTGCTGATAAGAAACAGCAGGGAGTGATGTCACCATCCCTGAAATGCTCTAGATCCTGTTAGAGCAGAAAAAGGTGGCTGGTAAGTTACGGAGACTTGTGTGCACAAGTAGGAGAAAAGAACTGATCTGGCTCTGTATCGGACCAGTGATATATTTTGTAATAATACTTTAGCCAACAGATTGGAAGCTAGCCAATGAAATGGGAATACCCCTTCAAGGGCATTTGACTAGCAGCACATGTTCTGGCTCCTACCTCTATGCATACCTTGTCTTTGTCTATATATATATATAAAATATATATATATATATATATATATATATATATATATATATATATATATATATATATATGCATATAAGTCTGGCCTAATCTCGGTGGGGAAAGCCAGTGGTTTGAGGTCAGTAACGCTAGGTTACGGACACGTGTAGTAGCAGTTAGTATGGCTATGATAGAGCTAAGTATGGGCTGGCTTTCCAGAATGGCTATAGTGATGAATGAAAAAAAAATAATTCACAGTGAAGAAAAAAAACCAATTAAAAAATAACTTTTACTTGATATGCCTTAAAAGAGTGCCCTCCAAAATGGAGGACCCACAGCAACAAACACCAAAATTTGGTCTCCTAGAGAGGAAGAAATGCTGGTTCCTCTAAATCTAAATATCCAATATAGTGGTGCTGACCCAAAGGGTGAAAATTGCCCCCCTCGGTGGAGTAGTCGCCCCAACAGGAGCGGCCCCACCTATTGAGAGCGCACCCTAGGTCAGACCCCTTAAACAGTTCCTAAAAGGATACCAGCAGGACTCCCATATGTGCTATAGACACTCTAGGAGAAACAATTCTATCCACATAAATCATTCTTTTAGTCACAGTACAAAACAAGAAAAAAAAAAAAAAAAACGTTCTGTTGTATCATTGATTCAGAAACCTGTGTGATTTATTCAAGACCCACAAACAAAAACAACGTTCCGTTGTATCATGAATTCAAAATCCTGTGTGATTTGTTCAAGACCCGACGCGTTTCCCCCAAAGACTCTAAAGGGTTCATCTAGGAGAACAAATTTTGGTGTTTGTTGCTGTGGGTACTCCATTTTGGAGGGCACCTTTTTAAGGCCTATCAAGTAAAAGTTATTTTTTATTTGGTTTTTTTTTTCTTCTCTGTGGATGTTTGCTACAAATTTAACCCAAATAGGCAAAATTAGATTTATGTCTGTGAGTTTATAGTGATGAATGGGAGGACATTCCCACGTTCCAGGTCCAGGGTTTACGAGGTCGGTAAGATCCCCATCCCACAGGAAACAAAAGGTGTGGTTTGCTGCCTGAGTTTTGCAGCAACAGTGGAGTCAGAGAGAGGAAGCTCTTCTTCCCATCCTTGAGGGAAGCCTTTACAGTACGATGTCTTTACTGACGTGTATTGATGGTGCTGGACATAAGGTCCACAACACGTATAGATAGGGTTTCTTCTATGTATAGCTAGTGGCTGTTTGTTGATGTACATTTTTCTTGTGCCTGAATAAAGTTGTCTGAGGCCAGTTTTAAAGAGAAGCCTGGTATCGTTGTGCCATTAATTGCTTACCAAAAGTGGCGATCCATGAGATAATGACCCCAAGATGGCGGATACAGCACTGCTAAAATATAAACAAAATAATCAAGTTGTGCAAGTGTAGAAGTAAAGACCTCAATCCTCCATAGTACAAAAAAAAAAAAAAATTAGCACCACCAAAAATCAAAAAAGGAAATGTTTAATCACCCAAGTCAGTACATGCTAATTTAAATATATATATAGCAAACTATAAATATATATATATTATATTATATATATATATATATTATATATATATAGTATATATATATTTAAAATAATATATATTACATACGAAAACAAAAACAAGTTTTAATCACCGAGGTTGGTACATGCTGCGTTCTACGTTTCAGCTGCTCCATGGAGCCATTTTCAGGCACAATGTATCCCAAACAAACATACATATGTACCCAAACATATAATTTCATCATTATCGTGCAAATGTACAACTATTATGCACTATGCACTTAAATGATATAATTATATGTTTGGGTATATATGTATGTATTGTTTGGGACACATTGTACTTGAAAATGGCTGCATTGTAACTGAATAGCATGTAATACATAGCATGTACTGACTTGGGTGATTAAACATGTTTTTTTTTTGTTTGTTTATGGTGGTGTTGCTTTTTTGCAAATATATATATATATATATATATATATATATATATATATATATATATATATATATATATATATACTTCAGGTAATCAGACGCCGTGGTTTGTTGCTACCTGGCAGTCAATGGAGTGTAGTGGAGCTAGAGAGAGGCTTGTGCCCACCAGGAAGCCTTAACCAGTGGAGACTTGTGAAATAAATGATGGTCAAACTAAACGCAAACCGGATGGAATAGCATGCCGCTGGAAGATGCTGTGGTAACCATGCTGTTTCAGTATTCCTTCAATTTGAATAAATCCCCAACAGTGTCACCAGCAAAGTACCCCCACACCATCACACCTCCTCCTTCATGCTTCACAGTGGGAACCAGGCATGTAGAGTCCATTCGTTCACTTTTCTGCGTTGCACAAAGACACGGTGGTTGGAACCAAAGATCTCAAAATCGGACTCATCAGACCAAAGCACAGATTTCCACTGATCTAATGTCCATTCCTTGTGTTCTTTAGCTCAAACAAGTCTCTTCTGCTTGTTGCCTGTCCTTGCAGTGGTTTCCTAGCAGCTATTTTACCATAAAGGGGCCTGTGCACCGTTCCTCTTAACAGTTGTTTGTAGAGATGTGTCTGCGCAAGAATTATGTGTGGCATTGTTGGTCTTAATCTGAGCTGTGTTAACCTGCGATTTTTGCGGCTGGTGACTCGGATGAACTTATCCTCCGCAGCAGAGGTGACTCTTGCTCTTCCTTTCCTGGGGCGGTCCTCATGTGAGCCATTTTCTTTGTAGCGCTTGATGGTTTTTGCCACTGCACTTGGGGACACTTTCAAAGTTTCCCCAATTTTTCGGACTGACTGACGTTCATTTTTAACGTAATGATGGCCACTCGTTTTTTCTTTACTTAGTTTATTTTTTTTCTTGCCATAATAGAAATTCTAACAGTCCATTCAGTAGGACTATCAGCTGTGTATCCACCTCCCTTCTGAACAACACCATTGATGCTCCCAACCCCATTTATAAGGCAAGAAATCCCCCAATTATTAAACTGACAGGGCACACTGTGAAGTGAAAACCATTTCAGGTGACTCTATTGAAGCTCATCAAGGAATGGAAGAGTGTGCAAAGCGTAGTCAAAGCAAATAGTGGCTACTTGAAGAACCTAGAATATTTAAAAACTTTTTTTCAGTTTTTTTACACTTTTTTGTTAATTTTTAAATTCCCCCTTTTAATTCAATTTTTTCCCCAAGTGGGGAATCTACAATTTTTATTTCATGAAAATACAAAAAGTTTTGGGAAATTTAGAAGGTGGCCCAAAAATTTTTTGGTGGAAAGGGTCTTAGTAGGAAAAACTGCTGTATTCCACCAGGGGGCCAGGAACATGGGGAACCTGCCGCAGTCCCCTCCACAATTTATATATATATTTATAAAAATATAAAAATATATAATATATATAAATTTTATATATATATTAAAATATATATATTTAATATATATTTAAAAATAAAAACTGCCCATATATATTTTGTGGCAGAGCGACTGCAGGAAGTCCCCATTTTTTTTCCTGCCACTAGGGGGAATACAGCGTATACCTACTGCAGATGTGCCACCAAAAAATAGGTTTTTGGGGGGGGAAAGGGCCCAACAATTTGGGCCATTTTTTAAAACCAAAAGGTTACTGACCCAGGTAACTAGCATGGCTGAAAAGGGCGGCTATTGTTGGGTTCCCTTTTCCCGGGACAGCAATGCTTTGGGGTGGGTTGCCGTCCCCTCCTTCCAGGAGGGTTTTGGAACATCCCGGGAAAATTTTTTAAAAACCCTACCCTCTCCAGGTAATCAGGGGGGTTATGGCTTCCCCTTACCTGAAGTGGAGCACCCAAGGGGTTTTGGGAGTGGGCTCTTTTTCCCTCAGGCTTGAAAAAGGGTCGAAAAATATGTCAAATGTACTGTGCTGGTTTTGGTAGGCCCCAGGTCAGAGATTAGAGAGGGTTTTAATGGTTTGTTAGTTAGTGGTTTAAAAGGGCCCTAGGGTTATTTTGTTGCTATATATGTTTTTCTGTTTTAAAAAAAATTTAAAGCTGGGGGGAGAAAAGACTTAAAAGAAAACCTTTTGTGTCAGCCGGGAAAATCTTTTTCCAAAGCGCCGATTTTTTAGTCCCTTTTCCCAAAAGCCTATTGAAAAGCTTTTAAAAAAGGGTTCTTGTCCGTCATTACCCGTTTAAAACCAAAAAAGTTTTTGCCCCTGTTTCCTCGACCACGAACCTCTGCCGCCTGTTCTGACCCACTTTTCCTGTCCCCGACTACGTCTTTCATCTCAAGGGCTGCACCCCCTCACCCTTGGCTGCCACCGCCCAAACAAGTCACGGCCCGTGAAAAGGGGGGGGGCCCGGTAGTCTCCCCCTGCAGCAAGTCCAACCCGCTTTGCAACGGGGTCTGGTGAAAACCCGGGGTTTTACTTTTAAATTTTGCCCCTGAAAGTTGGTTTTTACCTCACTTTGTTTTTGCCGGGACCCCTACCCTTTTCCGGGAAAATTTCCCCATGCCTTTTTTAAAATATTTGGGAAGGGAAAATATGATGTGTCAGTCTTTGGAAGCTTTTTGATTTATTGACAAAAAACTGAGTTAAAATTTAAAACACAACCCCCGGGATTTATTTTAAAGCACACCAAAACCAAAACTGTTCTGTGTGTAACATCTTGGGAAAAATCTAAAGAAATCCAAAAGGGTATTTAGGGAAAGAATTGCCAGCGTGCGTGTACCCATCCCGTACGGCTGATCTTTAGGATTTAAAAAGGGGGAGCGGCTTCTTTACCCCCCCAAAAGCCAGGGCCTGTTAAACCCTTTTTGAGGACACTTCCCCCTGTCTTTTCTGCCCCGTTTTTTTGGGGTTTTATTCTTTGCATTTGTGCCTTGTTGTCAAAAGGGGCATTTTTTTTGGTTTTACCAAAGTGGTTTCGTATTCCACCTCCTTGCCTGTGGGGGCCCGACTGCGCCCCCAAACCCGTTCTTCCCGTACCTCTTGGCACCCTACGTCACTATGAGGGGCCCCCATCATGGGGAGCAAAAACCCGGGAGCTCCCCCACAGCAAGTCCTTTCCTTTCGTGGGGCTCCCTTTGGGGGGTATTTTTTCATCTCAAAGTGCCCCCTCCTTTGTTTTCCCCTAACTTTTGTGACTGAAGTGGCTCGTCAAGACATCAGCCCAGAGCAGCTCTTTGAAGTGCTTCAGGGTATTGCAGCATGTCTTCTAGTAGCCGCAACTGCATCTCCCATAGCTCCGCCTACAGCTGCCATTACTAGTCCTCGCCTACACCTGCCTCTGCCTACCTTAAATTCAGGACAAAGGTTGTGGGCTTTCTTAAAACCCAAAGTACTATTTTATTTTGAGGTCCTGGCACATCTGTTTCCTAAAGACCCAACCATAGTAGCCTTCATTATTAGCCTATTTTCCAGAGAAGCCCTGACCTGGGCCACACCCCTCTGGAAGCAATGGGATGTATTGACAGCTGAACTCCAAGAGTTCCTGGGGTTGTTCTGAAAGGGTCTTTAAAGGGGGTGGCATTGGTGCCCCCCCCCTCTGGATAGTTTAGTATTGGGCACTATTAATAGAAAGGATGTAAGGAGCTAGAGAAGTGCAAAGAAACATCCAAACTAATAAGGGGAATAGGCATTTTAGTTATGAGTAAGGTTAAAAAAATTAAACTTTTTTAGTCTTGAGAAAATACAGTTCCGGGAGAATGTTAATTTTTATAAGTATATAAAGGGCCCTGAAAAAGTATAGGGAAAACCTATTTCATGTAAAGCCCCTTCAAAAGACAAGAGGACATTCCCTTCTTCTGGAGAAAAAAAGATTAAAACCCCAAAAAAGCCTTTTTTTTTACCCTGGAACTTGTGAACCCGTGGGAATAGCTGCCTGAGGGGCTGTTTAAACAAAAAAGGAGGGTTTTAAGAAAGGCTTAGATAACCACTTACTACTAAATAATATTATACATATGTGTCATAAAAAAATCTTTTACCCCTCTGATGGGCACTTTGGGATTGGGAAAACAAACTTTTTGAACCGTTGGTTCTTGCTTTAGGGGTTCCCAATCTTCATCAGTAGGGGAAAATAAGCTTAAAAACTCCCCATTCCCCCCCTTCATCCACATTTTTTCCCCTCCCCTTGGTTAATTTTTTGGATTTATGTCTTTTTTTTAAACCTAAAAACTAGCAACCATCACCATACGTTCCCCCTCTAGCCTCTGAGCTAGCCTGGAATAACGAGGCTCTCATAGAGGCCTTTTGGAGACCTCACTACAAATCAAGGAGAGGGTGATCGAGATCTTCCCCCTCTATGGACGATCTCGCACTCTGGCCCCCAGAAATTTTGCATTTTGTAAAGATAATGGCCACACTGCACGACAAAATACTGTTTATTCTGTCAGTTTTAAAATTTGGGGGGCACTTTCTGTCTGCGGTTTGCATATTTGGCCATCCTCCTGAACTTTGAACAGTACATGCTCCACCCTAAAATCAGGCAGAAGAATGTACGTGTTTCAAGTTTTTGACTGTTTTGGATTTAAAAACCCCACCCTCAAATATTAATTTTTTTGATTTTTTTGTGGGGGGTGGTTGCAGTAGTTTTCAGTGGTTTTCAAAAACCAAAAACCTTGAAAAAAAACTAAATCCCTTGCCATGTTGACATACCTGTAGAGCTTTGCTAGCAAAAAGAGTCCTCCCAGCCTCCTCGCCTTACACCAGTGTTCCAAAGACCCCATGCCCCCCATTTAGTAATTTTGTGATGAACCCCAAAATAAGTAAAGGGTTTTTTTTTAAAAAGGGAAGAATCTCTACCTGTATGGTGGAAGCAAAAAACATTTCCTGAAAAACTTCCTAGTTCCTCTGGAAAGCTCCAGCGTGGCACAACACCTTCTTGTGGAAGAGTTTTGCCTCTGTCTGTTCCTGAAATCAAGGCCATGTTGGCCTACATTATGGAAAATCTGCAAAAAGGCTTTGTTCACAAATCATATTCTCCTACCGGTGTTGGTTTCTTTTCTGTGGAGAAGAAAGAGGGTTATCTGCACCATTGTATTGATTACCAATGCTTAAATAAGATAACACAAGAACCAATAACGCACCCCCCGATCCCGAAAATCTTGACGACTATAGGGAAGGAAAGATCTTCACCAAGGGTCCTACAGACAATAGACTGCCTTCAACACCCGCAATGGTCATTTTGAGTATATAGTAATGTCCTTTGGACTTTGCAGTAATCGAGGGGTCTTCCAAGCTCAAAGAGATCTTCCGGGGCCTTTTAAAGGGTTTGTGTTGGTCTACCGACAACATCTTGTTTTTCTCTGGTCATTTAGACCGGTGGTTTAAGGTTTTGTCCCCTGGGGCTGGCGCGGGTGCCCGCGGGGCCCCGGGCCGCCCCCCTGCCCGAGGGGGTCCCGGCGCGGGTGCCACGGCTCCCCGCTCCCCTGCCCCCCGCTCCCCCGCCCTGGGCGCCAGTTTTCCCTTTCCTGCTGCGCTCCCGTGAAGCTGCTCCCCGCCGTCCCGGCCCGGGGTGTCTC